>JACJUY010016193.1:0-14132 GCA_014220935.1 Platorchestia sp. MABIK | reverse complement strand
AAGAACCCAAGGCATATCGCAAAAACCCAAGATCTTGGGTTAAAACCCAAGCATTGGCAGCCCTGGTTATGAGTTAACGTGTTAAGAGGACACTCCGAGGGTTAGGGCATGCACCGACTCTCGATGACTGGTAAGACTTCACGAACATTTCGATTGCCGTGCTTTTCGTAAAAGAACTGCTGTAAGTGTTCAAGTTGAAGCGAAAAAAGAAAAAACAGTTTGCTTTACACACGTTGGTCAGAAAATTTTTACCACTGATTCAATTTTGTCGTTTTTGATTCGATTTGCGAAATAAACGTTTTATGGGTAACCCAAGTATTTTTCATCGGGAACTGACTTCGGTACGCCGCATGGGCATGCGTTTGCTACGCGGTGAAATTCCTCTTTGTCCGTGCGCGGATTGCATTTTCATTTTTATTATTTTCGAAAAGGCGGTGCGAGGGGAGAGCCACTTTACCCGGTCGATTTTCGTCGCATATAAGTTGTTTTCCGGTTGTGACGAGAACGCGGCTTGCGTCAGTTCGTCGTTCTCCTGCATGTCTCTCACGATGAGTTTCACATGAAGCTTGGCGCTTGATGGAGTGTGAATGGTGAACACCATAGGGTTTTGCGCTTTCTGGTGTGGGCCTACCGATGAGCGGAGACGAATAAGAAAACCTCCGTGAAGAGACGTGCACATTAACCCTCTACCGCCTCTTGTTCCCCACAGGGTACACTGAATGAAACTGCTCGTATATTTTATTTCTCGTCAAGTAGATGCTCCTATGTATTTTTTGAAGTTCACTGCCGAGTTGCAGTTCGTCTCTAATGTGATGTTGGAGACAGCCTGATGCAAGAGCCACGTCTAATAACGGTGGTTATAATACCGGCAATATGAGTTGAAAAATTAGGCGGTAGAGGGTTAATAATAATTAGGGGTGATGGCAGTCGATCGTTAGCTGAGGGGCTTGCGAGAAAGCATTGAGCAATGATTGAGATAGAATTGCACAGGAGCTTCCTTAATAATTTAAAATGTGCACGTTTCTTCACCGAGGTTTTCTTATTCGTCTACGCTCATCGGTAGAGGCACTCTAGAAAGAGCAAAACCTTATAGTGCTCACCACTCAAACTCCATCAAACGCCAAGCTTCATGTGAAAAGCATCGTGACAGACATGCAGTAGAACGACGAACTGACGCAAGCCGCGTTCGCGTCACAACCGGAAAACAACCTAAATGCGACGAAAATCACCCGGATAAAGTGGCTCTCTCTTCGCACCGCCGTTTCGAAAATTATAAATGAAAAAGTATTCCGCGCTCGGACAAAAGGGGAAATTGCACTCACACCGTGTAGAGAACTTTTGACATGTGGCGTACCTCGGTCGGTGTCGATGTAATTAATTGAGTTATCCATAAAATTTGCATATCTCGAAATCCAAAAAAACGACAACGGCCGTTTCATGGCAAGAATTTTAAAATTTCAATGTTTAAAACAAAATTCTTTTCCGGCGTAAAAATATATGTTTTTTTATTTTCATTTTATGGCATAAGTTTCGGAATGTTTTAATTCCATCTTCAGAGCTGAAAAAATACAAAAAGGTCAAAAAGATCAAGAACCTTAGAAACAGAAAGTTCATATAAGTTCAAAAAATAAGCATTTAAACATCTGTAAAACTAGCATCCTACTGATAATTCAACAACCGTAAAAACGATCATTGTCATTGGCTCAATCACCCACCCTTTTTTTTACAAGTACATACATTCATACATTTACACATGGGAACCTAACAAACAGACGCGCGCAAACACACTCACATAGATATATAAATACATACACACAGAAATATGTCAGTAGGTTGACGCAATGTATAGTTTCACGGCACTTAAGTCTCAATTTAAGTCAGGCTAATGAGTAGATATGAACAAAGATTCTAAAATGCGAACATCTTGTTCGTTGTTGGTGGTACATAGAGTGGAGAAATTTTTTGTTCTGAAAGGATGATTAAATTGCTGACAATCATCTCGGATTGATGAATGAGAAGGAGAGGAAAGTATGCGACCGGTTCGATGGGAAATTCCTGAATGTTGGCTGTGTCTAATAAATTGTTGAAGTTTAGTACTACCAACATCAGTCTGCATGCAGTAGCCACGCTTGTACAAGTAAACACATCCACTCCACAGGCATTCCTCCAGACGTTCTTTCCTCCTAAAATATGAACCGATTTTAAAACTATTTCTGTAAAATATTCGGACGTCAACTAAAGTGAAAAACCTATCAACCAGAGATACAACTTCTCTTTTCAGTTACGAGTTCATATAACTCATAAAAGGTAGCTCTACATACAGTTTCTGTTTTGCTACGCTCAAGGTGACAGGAGAGGGACAGTATTTTTTATCTAGAAATTTAATGACCAAATTATCAATTAGAAATTTAGGATACATATTCTTAATCAATAATGTCCTAATAAACTACATTTCACGGTGGAATATTTCAAAACTGCTTGATATACGATATGCATAGTAAAGTAATGTAATTATGCAACATTTTACATTTCCCTTATAAATACAACTGAAATAGTTCGTACTTAAGCCAGTAAATGTTGGTTCCTGTAGACAGAGGTAATGAGCCTGGAGTTTGATTTTTTCACGAGTACATCTAAGAAACGGATTTGGCCATTTTGTTCTATTTCCATGGTAAATTTAATATTAGGATGAGATGCATTGATATATTCATACAAACTAGTAGCTTCATTTTCAGAATGGAACAAAACCAACGTTTCGTCCAAATATCTACGGTAGAATAAGGGCTTAAATTCTGAGGGGCAGTGGGCCAAAAAATTTTCCTCCAAGTTAGCCAGGAACGAGTTTGCTAAGAGGGGGGACAAGCTTGAGCGCATGCATTGCCAGACCGTCAATTTGTTGGTAAGCTTTCCCTTTGAATACAAAAATGAATCTTTTAGTGCGATGTCTAGCAAGCATTTGAATTGAGCCCTGTCTTAATTCATAATCGTGCGATTAGCTTGAAAAATTCGTTCAAGCAAAACCTTAATTGATTCTTCTATTTGTACGTTTGTATACATGGATTCTACATCAAAACTACACATAAACAGATTTTCTATGCCGTCAACAGTCGATAACTCGTGTACAAAGTGAGACGAGTTTTCCACGGAAAATTCACTATTACAAAAAGGGGTTAACACCGTCACTAAATTTGCACGAAGTTTAGAATTAGGGGTATTGCAGGCAGATAAAATTGGTCTCATCGGTACATCAGGTTTATGAATTTTAGGTAATCCGTATAAAACACCAAATTGACAACCCACCGAACGGCACGTATTGTATAATTCGTCAGTTAAAATGCCCCTCTCTTTGTCTTTTTAAGTCTATAATTGATTTTATTCTCCAGTTTTAGCACCAGCGTTTTTTTGTCAGCGGTTTCTTCACGAAATTTTTCCCGATCGGCAAGAATGGACTCCATTTTCGAAATATAGTCTAGTTTATCGAGTATTACGACTCCACTCCCTTTATCGGGTTTGGTAACATGGATCGAATCGTCAGTGCCTAATTTTTTGAGAACTGAAAAATCTCTCGGTTTGAACATTCCACAAGTATTATTATTAAGGTCAAATTTGTTATTAAATTTATGCGCTAGATTTTTTAAACTACTTTGAAACGTTTCCCGACTGTTATGAATAAAAGGGGTAATTTGAAATTTAGACAGTCTCTCGTACAAGCGTTCATAAGCTAAAAATATTTGTAAAAGTTCAGTTTAGAAATTGGCAAACCTAAGCACAGAACCAGTCTAGTCCTAAGCACAGAACCCGTTTTTCGTCTCATGATAAAACTCTATTTAACAAATTAAAAATAACCGTTGATGGTTCAATGTTATTGCACAATGGAGAAACACCTAACCTGACTAGTTTGTTAGTTTGCACTCTTCTAACGTTGGTAACATATTGCACTTGTTTACGAAAAAGCCACAATCTGATACAAGCAAATTCAATTGACGATATTTTCGATTTGAAATCATGAAGAAGATTTCCATGGCGCGTTTCCTGAACCTTGAGGGAGCGTTGCCACAGATCATACACTAGCTTATGTAAGTGTTCTGTGGCGTTGCTTAGACTTCAGTTCGTTCCACAACAGTTTCTGCTGCATGGATCACCAGAGGTCTGAATTCTCTAGTTGGCGTCGGTATAGTAGAACACGGAGAAACTTGGAAACGACTTGATAATGGTAACAGGCACTCAAAAATTCACCATCGCAAACTAGCTTATCTTTTTTCTTCCAATTCTTCTCTAACGCACGAAACAATCTTAGAGTTGGACCTCCATAGCGATTAAATATTATATTTCCAATAGGTCGATTCTTAGGGAATCTCACGCGTAAGATAAAAAGAAGAACCAACATAAAAATGTCCATTTTTTATTTATTTCCTATTTATGGCAAACGTTTCGGAATGTTTTAATTCCATCTTCAGTGCAGTAAAATTGGTAAAGGGAACAGTGAAATTTCCCTTTACCGATTGAAAACAGTGTATATTTTTAGGTTGATTCTTCTTTTTATCTTACGCGTGAGATTCCCTAAGAATCGACATATTGGAAATATAATTCTGATCCGTATGCAGCTGCAAGTTGAGCATTTTGGGCGATCGTCACTCAGAAAACAAGGCCCAGCATCAAAAACGAAAATTTCGATGAGTCATCGAAAGTTGGTGCTGGCTTCGACATGGGACATTCTAAATTTTGCGTGCTCACTTGACCATGATTACTGGCATCTTCTGAAATCCCTGTCGAAAGACACCGATATTTTGAGTCCTTGCGCGGGACAGCCATCCGATTGACACAGGACTGACTGACTCAACACTGACGGACGGAGATGTGTGCTCATTATCTATAAATAACTTTATAACTGGGCAAAATACTGGGCCCGATCAATTAATACGGTAACATCTTTAGTTTTTTCCAGTGATAGGATACGACAATGAAGAATAAAAAGTGAAATCAATAATTAAATCTCCGATGAGCTAACAAAATTCAGTGACAAAAATTCAGATTACTTTTCTATATCCAGAGCGGGGAAGGAGCCTTGGGAGAGGCTGTATCCGCAGTCTCGGCGTATACAATTCCCGGTATGAAATATCTATATCCTGCGCCTCGCATATGTGTCCAGTTTTGAGCAGGCCGTAGAGCGCGAAATTGTGTCGCCCCTACAGTGGGCATTTAAGTAAACCGTTCACGTAAGTAACACGAGTGGATACATCACCCGGGCACATAAGTAACACGGGCACATGAGTAACACATGCACATAAGTAACACGGGCCCAGAAGTAATATGAGCACATAAGTAACACGGGTTCATGAGTAACACGGGCTCATGAGTAACACGGGCTCATAAGTAACACGGACTCATGAGTAACACGGACTCATGAGTAACACGGGCTCATAAGTAAAACATGCACAGAAGCAGCACGGGCACGCAATTGAGTAACACAGGCACAGAAGCAGTACGGGCACACAATTAAGTAACACGGGTTCATAAGTAAGACGGGCTCATAAGTAACACGGGCTCATGAGCAACACGGGCTCATAAGTAACACGAGCACATAAGTAACACGGGCTCATAAGTAACACGGGCTCATGAATAACACGGACACATAAGTAACACGAGTGTTTCTGAGTGGTTGTGGGGTTCTGACCGTGTGCAGTTGTGTTTGCTTGCTTGTGCATATGTGAGTGAGCGAGCGCGAGGTGATGGGTGTGCCTTTAGCTTGTGTGGTCGGGAATTTTGGCTAAAAGATTGTAAATACAAAAAAAATTTTTGTTTAGTATTTTTAATACATGACAGGTTTTTTTGTTAACAGAGTAGGTTGAATGTAATATTCTTAAACGCTCACTGTAAATAATGTTCACTTCATCACTCGTTCTTCTCCGTAACGCGTGCGCGAGATTATTTAGATTTCGATCAAATGAGAATGCCAAGGAAACAAAATTTCGACCAGAGTTTAATATTTCTTACGGAAGATAAAACCGAAGAAAATTGATTAAAAGTATATGTTCATGTTCATATCTGAAATTCAAATAATGAGTAATAACCCTGAATTCTACCAAATTTGAATTATTAGATGGGTATAGATCACAACAATTTTTAGCGAACTTCTTCGATAACTCGCTGTGGTACAGTGGTGAAGGGATCGGCCTTGCATGTTGGAGGCCCGGGTTCGTATCCCGGCACTGGCGCGGCGATTTTCCCCGTTGGGTATAAGGGAAAGCTCAAGCACAATACCCCACTCAACCCAGGTGTCTGAAATGGGTACCGGCTTCACGGGGGAACCGTCATGGTGTCCTATATATAGTGTTAGTTATAAGACATTTGAAAAACCAATGCTTAAGATCATATGTATCAGGCTTGATTGGAAATAAAGCATCCTTAGATGCCGATGTTTGTTTGTTTGACTTTGCCTGTAAAGAAAACGTTTAAAATTAATTTTAATAATCTTGAAATTCTAAAAAAGCTGCGACCAAATAACGTGTCTGCATGAGGACTTTTGACCTTGCGGAGCATATTTTCTTGACCAAGCTCGAAAAATTTCCCGTAGGAAAATTGAAGTCGACACATGAAGATTAAGCTCAAGCGGTCCGTCGGTGAACTTACCGCCTCGGATACAACTGGATATAATGACGTTGTGCTCCAGGCTTCCGAAAAGTGTTAAGTAACACTCACTGTTATTGGACGATGCTGATACGGATGACTGAGTAACGTTTCACTTGTATGAGAGGGTCGGTTTAAAGTTTATTTGATTTTTTGCGACCTAGCTCCATTAAGGAGAGGGATAGCCGGATGCTTTGAGTGAACAAAAGTAAATGAGGGAGGTCAGTAAATGCTCACCAGTGGCCTAGGATGGAAGTTTAATTAAGGGAAGAATGCAATGGATCCCGGCTATTTTCTCAGAATGTAAAATAAAGTTTTGACATCAGACGTGTTGTATACCATTTACAAAGTTACTGAACAAACCACCAATGACATTCACTGCATTCACTTTCGTTACCTTTAGATTGCAAAACTAAGCGAGCAGCACTAATATATTCAGCCTAACCCTGAGAATAATCAATTTCTATTGTGCATAAAGGAATCTTATTTTCTCTCTGATGTTGACAGCCTAAAAGTTGATTTTATTTTTGAACTTGAACTATTTCTTACATGTTATCCTTCGTGCGCGTGCTTCTAGATTTAACGTGTGTGATATTACATTTTAAAATAATCCGTCGACTTAACTTCACATAGCACTCGAGCGGATTGTGAAACGAAAATTTAAAGAAATGCCGTTTTTGTTCAGTCAGACTGCATCTTGAAAACTTGAATCGCCGAATGACATCGCACTTCAAAATCTCAACTTATATCAGTCTCGACTCCTAGATAATTTCTGCTTTGACAAAGTATTTTACCACGACTAATGATGCTCTTAACCAACAAACCTTCACCGAGGGAGCTTTCCACAGCTGAAAATTTTCACAAATTACCTAGGCAACGTTTGATGATCAGCATTTTCAGAACACGATAGATTTCAGCGTTCAGATTTGTAGAAAAACTCAAGCTTTTCTTGGGGGATTCTTTTTGGCAAACATTTTCTTTTGCAAACATTTCCATAAATAAATCACTCCCTCAAAGATTAAAGCAAAACATCACAAAAAATGTGTTAAATTAATCAAAAGCGCAACCATTCGCTGTGCTTCACAATAAAGTTATCTTTTTCTCAAATGCACCGAAGAATAAGCAGCCTCTGCAGTCTTTGCTACAGCATCAGCGTCATTGCCCACCAGCTTTCCACCTGACTTGACCACCTGTACTTTTCTTCAATTTTAAGTCCTGTTCACACTGGTATACATTTTTTCGCAGGCTCACGCGTATACGCCTCGTGAAGCGCTTCCCAAGAGCCATGAGCGTTTAAACTAGACATTGAGCGTGCCATGGACGGCATGGAGTGCGCGCAACTCAAAACCAGTCGGTGTGTGGCCAGTAGCTATGAGAAATGGGTTGCAGTCGACGAGCTTGTTTGAATATTGTTGCTGCATGGTATCCTACGTCATCTCTTTTTATTTGCATGAGTGAAATGTTTTTTAACAACGCTTTAAACAATTTCTTTACCACAGGTGATACTGAGGTAGAAAGTTTCTTTAGTCAAGTACAATGGTCAAATTCGAGTATAGGTACCTATGGGCCCGAACAAATTCAGCGACTTCTAGGGCATCCTACCATCACGTTATTCTAAGGTGTACAAGAATGTCTAACCTGATTCACTTAACCTTAGCCTAATTTCGCATTAGACTGATCAATGAGATAATTAACTCGATATTTGATGCTTCATTTTTAAAATATTGGTCATATGAACCATATTTAACAGTCTATTCGATAAACGATTTAAAAGCAGACTGAAGATCGGCAATACTACCCATGGCAAATTACATTATTAGGACCAGACATGTATAGGAGGCAAGATTTGACTTGGTGATCTTACACGACTAGTATTCTGATAGGAAATGAGACTCAATATTTATTTTGAATACCTTGTAAGAATTGCTTTCACGGATCTCCGCAGGTATTGAGTTCCAAGTTTTAGTTTCAACGAAGAGGATACTGTGTTGCGACCGGGCCTTTGAATAATAAGGAAGCATGAATTTACTTCTATTTCGGGTTAAATGGTCGTAATGACCAGTTTGCTCAGTTAACAATTGTTTTTGGCTATTGTCGTTATCATTTGTTAATGTTTTGTAAATGAAATTACAATTGGAGATTTTGTAGAGATCCGTAAGTTTAAAGTAATTGTAAATTTTTGAATGAATCATTTGTGTGAGCATTATATTCTAGGTTCTTTACAACTCTGATGGCTTCTTTTTTGAAGAATAAAAATTATGTTAGTTTCATTTTTATCAGCTCCGTGCCATGCTTCTATTCCGTTTTGCAGGTATAGTGAAATGAGCGTTTGGTAGAGCACTTGTAAAGTTGTTTCAGGAAGGAAATTTTTAACTTTATATAGGATTTCGATGGATTTTGATAAATTAGAACTAATATGAGCGATGTGCGCTTTGAAGGTCAGATGTTTATCGATTATGATGCCCAGAAACTTACATGAGTTGGTTTCTTCGATTTCACCTTCGCCACTTTTTAATGCTTGGGAGATATTTATTTTTCTTGTATGAGAATGTAATATGTTTTGTTATATCGATATTAAGGCTTGTTTTATTAGCTTTAAGCCACAACGAAACTTTAGGAGAGGCCCAAGAACAGATCCTTGTGGAACTCCATGGCTAATTGTCTGTGGGTCCGATTTTGCATCGTCAATGACAACGTGTTGCTTCCGATTTATTAGTTATGATCTGAACCAATCATGGGCAACCCCTCGAATGCCATAACAGTGTAGTTTCGATGTAACGATCCTCCACCGCTGCCATCGTTTCAACGATTGTTGTTGTTTATTTTTATTGCTATGTTATGAAATCCCACATCGCTGTCACCATTATTATTGTCGTCGGTGCGTTATCCCACCGAGTTGCTACATTAATCGTATTATAGGTTATTTATCGTCATTCATTTTCCAACGACGTATCTTTCAGTAAATTTCTGATGTTCCGATTATCATTGATCAGTTATTTTCAGATGACCATATGGTAGATAATTGCAAGGGATTAAGTGAATAGGTTTCTAAATTATTAATTTAATGTTGAAATGATGAGTCTCTTCATTCAGAATAGTTGATACAATCGATGGACAGGAATTCGTTTAATGACGTTATAATAAGCTCATCTCGAGGTGAGGCCTCGTTACTGAATCAGTTAACGGAACAAAGATTATCTAACACATTAAGTGAATCTAACGCACACATACAAGGTACAGAATAATACTTCCTACGCTGAAGGCGAGTATCAACTAAACCTACACGTGAAATAACAGGACATGGATGATATTGTGGAATACACGTATTATACTTAGCTGCATTTAGATTCCAGATTGGCGATTAAGTCATCACTTGACTTCAAAATATATATATGTAACTGCCCTCGCTTGCCTACAAGGGCAGCGAGGCGATCGTACGGCCTCCACTTAACGCGGCTCCCTAGGTAATGTCTCGCCGACTCCCTGAAGGGGCATGCCTCGGGCATCTCTGTCACGACTCAGAACAAACGCGTTGTGGATAACAATGATTTACGTTAATAATTTATCGGAAATAACAAATGTCGTCAGATAATTAGATTGGATTACGTTTACATTTTAATTAACAAGTAATCTAAATAAAATGAATAAGATCCTAGGTGTCTAAGGAAAGAGTTGAAATATATGAATAGAAATGGAAATGTCTAGCAATACAGCTTGTTTGTGACACTCAGCGACGTGGCACTCGTATAGGGTATAAGGGTACGAGGGTGGACGTAGCTTCCAAGCAAGGCCAGTCGACGTTGTAACGGCTGGTTGTAGACGATGTTCGTAGAGTCAAGCATATGTTGCGCTTATTGACGAGAATACATTTTGTGAAGACGGATCTTTTGAGAAGATGATGATCGTTGGCCAAACGAACCCTTCTTCGTAGCGTTTATTTAAACACGACGTAGATTAGATATAGTATGGGCCAAAACATCGAGAGTAATATGTTATGGTCCACACAATCGAATGCTTTTCGAAAGTCAAGAAATACAGAGAAGACAGGCTTTCGTTCATCTATGTTAGAATAAAGGAATTGTAAATGATTTAAGATATCCTGTTTTGTTGATTTTTTACAGCGAAAGCCGAATTGTTTATCATAGAGAAATGATTTGTGTTCAAAATAAGAGTAGACTTTTTCATATATAATTTTCTCGAATACCTTGCTAATAATTGGTAGCACGGAGATAGGTCGATAATTGTTTACACAATTTTTTTCACCATTTTTAAATATAGGGGTTAATCTAGCAACTTTGAGGGAGTTCGGGAAAGTGCCTAGGAAGAGAGACTGGTTAATGAAATTGGATATCAGTGGGGCTACAATATCAGCAATAATTTTAAGTACTTTAGTCGGAAACGTTTGTAACCCACTCGTTTTTTTCAGGTTGTTTATGCACGCAATTACATCGGAAGAGTTGGAAGGCGTAAAGAAAAAAGAGGTGGGTTCTCGAATTTGATCCACGTATTCCAGGTGATCAGTAGGTTCACTTGGAATACCATCAGCTATAGTTTTTCTTACGTGTACGAAGAAATTGTTAAAAAGATTAGCAATTTCTTTTTTCTCATGGTATTTTACACTATCTTGAACAACATATTCAATAAACTTTTTATCGGCGTTATTCGGATTACAGCAAGAGTTAAGGAGGCGCCAAGTCTTGTCAACCTCAGCTTTAAATTTAGTAAACTTGAGCTTAAAGTAACTCATTTTTGACGTCCTTATCTGGTTTGTCACATAGTTTCTGAATCGGTTATATGTTTCTCTAGATATTCGCCCCTCGTAAAGGAGGGCTAGGTACGCTAGACGTTTCTTTACATTTATCACGATGTCTCCAGTCATCCAGGGCTTTTGTTTATTTTTCGGGGTAACTGTACGAGTTACAATTGGGCAACACTGATAGTATGCGGTCATGATAGTTTCAGTCAACTTAACTACTGCTTCATTAATGCTCGTTGCATTATTGTGTTGAGAGATGTGCAATGTTGGAATTGATGAATCTAGAACGGTGCGCATTTCTTCTAAATTTGATTCGTTCACTTTACGATATGAGTAAGTTTCAGCCCGTGGCTCGGTGCAAGCAATATAGACATTTTTCTTAATAATCAAAACTGGAAAATGATCCGATAGGTTAAAAGGAATTATACCAGCAAGAAAATCAGTTGGGTCCGCGTAGCACATTCTGAGGGTATTCGTGTAGGCTTTGTGATGATCAGAAGGAATGATTTAGACTGAAAGGCATTTAGGAAATTAGAGATTAGTTAATAGCTTTCATGTTTCAGCAAATCATAATTGCGGTCACCGCATATTATTATGTCATTGTATAAGGACCTGTTGTGCGCAACCCCTACCCCATGCGCCTCGAAGGCTTTACAAGCCTCTCACATCTGAGGCATGTCGCTTTCGACCTCGAACCTTTCTAAAGTAAACTCCTCTAAAAACCGTCTCCGACTTTGACTCTCCGAAAAGTAATCACAACGACGGCACATTGGTGGCCAGTGGAATAGACACACCCTCGACAGAATCTGAAAAGTATTAGGAAGAGTATGACTGGTAGTAACGAAGACAGCAGAATTCGACAACTACATTCTTCTGTGTTGAAGATTGGTTGCAGAGTCCCATGTTCAGCGCTCCTCGAGAACGACGTACAGTGGTCAACGTGTATCAACACCTTTTATACCTTCAAAACTAAAGTACTCGTGTACGAAGCCGGCGAAGACATCGAAATAGTCTTAGAACTAACGTTTGGAGCCACACCCAGGAATCTACAGTAACTGGAACTACGTCGTCATCTACCCTACAGTCAACCCAGCGTGCGTCGACAGTATTCTACAAGTGTTGTCCACATCTACTCTACAGTCATCCCAGAGAGCGTCTACAGCAACGAACGACTGCAGACCCTTCATTCAACCCGTGGAAGTTAAGTAAATGCCAAAAGCAGCAGTGCATTCAATCGCAGCAGCGCAATTGCCATGTAGCTCGAGCAGAGAGGGAGTAATTTTTTTAGGTCTGCGAGACGCAGAATATTTTTCTTGAATTTTGGCTCAAGGCCGAGGCATTGCCCTAGCTCAAGCAGTAAGCGCAACGGCAGTGAAAGCGCTAAGATAGCAGTTGCGTAGCAGCAGTGAAAGAAAGCTGTAGCATTGGAAAGTGAGTGATATTCTATTTTCATGTGTGTTGCCTTGATTATTTTTGTGATTATTGGTAATTATTGATGTATTTCTAGGGTGTGTATAATTGATCTTCGTGCAAATATTGATTCTAGTGTTAGGATTGTAAAAATTGTTTCCCTTTTATTGTAGTGTAAATTGTAGTATAAAATTGTTTCCCTTCAACAAAAAGGTGTTACAATTGAGTAAACTTGATTGAAACCATATGTCTAATACGTCGTCAGACTCTGACGAAGTTATCCGGTCAATAGAGACTAAAACCAGTAGAGGTAGGAGAAGCGTGCCTAGATCTCGTGCAAAAAGTGAGGCAATGACAGAACCAACAGCCAGTGCGGCGAAAGCGCCAAATACCAGTGCACAAAGCACACTGTTTGCTCAGCAAGTAGCAGCAAGCATGCCTAGATCAGGAACGATCCTGTCGAATGCGGAGTTACCACTATTTGGAGGGCGAAGACGTAGAGAGGACCCAGAATTTCTGGAAAACAAAACGTTTAGGACTCATATAAGTAACTTACGTGCTTATATGTCCCTATTACCTGATGTAAGTTCGAAGAGTGCCAAAAAAGAGTTGTTGGTGCGCTACGCTCACAAACAGGTGGGGGACTTTAATTCAATTGTTACAAAGTTGGTCAACAGCGACCTCCTTTACTCTTTTGAAGATGACGTAAAAATTCTAAACGACATACATGTAGCTAAGGGCGAAAATTCCATCCATGCATTGGCATGCGATCTAAACCAGCTACGTTTCGTTAGAAATGAAGCCCTATCGGCCCAATTGCTAACCGTGTTTTCAAAAATCAGAAATCTTTCTGAGCACCTTCTGAATTCCGCCTCAATAGCTTGGGAAAAACACCCCTTTTTTAGGACTAGTGCGGCTCAAGCCGAGTTAAAGCGTTTCGTAGGAAGCAGCATAGACTCAAGTCTGGCAATTACGGTATTAGCACCCTTGATAGACGAAACCTTCACAAATAAATTATTCGAGACCTCATTCAATACATCAGAGGAGCTATTAGCCCGAATTGTATCATCTGTCCGAAATCATCCGGACAGTAAACCAATAACAGCGAGTCCATACGACAGAGAAACATTCGTGGCAGATGTTGCCGAGTCAGAAGACAATTCTGACGCACAGGAATTCTCTCAGGAAAGTGAAATTTTCTACGGAAATTTCCAAAGAAATCGATATCCAGGGCGAAGGACTTTCACCGTCCTTGGCTAAGAAATCATAGAGTAGCAAGAAGTGCCAGTGGCTACATCGGTGACAAAAAGATGGGATCCTTGGAATGTAACACTTTGCG
>JACJUY010016187.1:0-13262 GCA_014220935.1 Platorchestia sp. MABIK | reverse complement strand
CATTAATTCTTTCCGACGAGGTCCCTGACTTGGAAGCCGAAGACGAAGAGCATCGCGAACATTTGCTCTCCGCGCTTGAGAGGCGCGACGTCATGGTTGCCAAGTTCCGGGAACTCTGGTATTCGAAATATTTAATCTCTTTAAGAGGTCCTTACCCTCTCAAAACGTTACCGCGCAATAATAAATTACTTTCTGTAGGTCAGGTTGTCCTGCTAAGGCATCCTGTAAGACCTAGACCTTTCTGGACTTTAGTCCGTATAATTGCTCTACTTCCCGGACGCGATGGCAAGGTCCGAGTAGTTAAAATTCTCAAAGCTGATAACTCTGAGTCTGCCGTTATAATTTCCCTTCTTTACCCACTGGAGTTAGCTGCTTTTGATACTGCTTCAGAGGAGGGAGGGGAAAGCGCAGAGGGGAGCTCGGGTGAGGATTTACATCCTTATTCCGAGCCTCCCGAGAGTTCTTTTACTCACGAGGGTAGTTCTTCCTCTATCGAACGCCCTAGAGATCAGTTTTATTCTTCTAAATCAGACGCCTCGATAATTACTAGGAGCCTGAAACGTATACAGCTGCTCGCTCTTCTCGGCAGGCAGCTCAGCAACAACGTAGAAAAATTGCTGACTTGATTAGGCGAGGTCACCTTCAATTTCCTCTCCTACTGTGTGTTCCTATGTAAAATTTTTATGCGCATAAAATGTAATAAGTGATCTTTCAATGCTTTCTCTGAAAAGTCACTATAAATGTATTAAAATGTTTGTATTGCAAATCTTGTAACGGAAATTTCTANATGTGTGTGCAATGGGACCCGTTAAATTAGGGTCTTATTTCCATTGTGCCAGGTGGTTTGCGCACAAGACGACTAACAGCTAACGCTCTGCGCACACAAAGCTTCGCCGATTTTAACTGACGAGGTAAAAGTCTCTTTAGCTTACGCCTAAGGTGGGTGACAAGTGTTGCCATACACTGTTTAATGAAAGGGTTTTTTATTAGGCAAAAATAACACATCACGCTGAAAGAGTGTCACAAGGCTCCACCCCGCGCAGCTGCGAGCTTCAAGGCGCCACCCCATGCAACGCCAGACTTCGAGGCGCCACCCCAAGCATCGCCGGGTTTCAAGGCGCAACCTAATCACCAACTAATGGGGATGCGCGTTCGGTGCGTTACCACCTCACCAGGCATTATATAAGGAGGTGCAGAACAAGCTGAGCCGGTCTTCTCACACCTGCTCCGATATGCACATCACGCGGAAGACGCTCCGCCAGTAGTTGTCTCTACTGCGTCTACAGCCGCTTCGCACTTAATAGTCACTCAACCGTCTTCTGCGCTACCCCTCCACGTCATCTGGAGGTCCTCCAAAATGTCTCTTTGTGCATTACTACCTGACTCTGATATTTTCATCGTGTGCCATTACTGTCGGCGATCTTCACAATAGAATGGTATTTATTCCAGTTGTGTTTTCTTACCCTGCCGTTTTCGTTGGTACCTCAGGCGCATTGATATTGAAAGTCCTTCGGGCATTGATATTCAAAGTTCTTAGATATTCACAGTCGGCCCGGAGCGTAAAGTAGCTTGAGGGAGAACACCACACTGGTTGACCCCAGAGTGACCAGGCAGGTGGAAACATGGCTGGGAGAGATGTGCGGTTACCCGCCTTCGGAGGTGACATCAAAAGATGGCTCCTCCACTGCCATGTTTTTCTCGCACAAATCCCAAATCTGGACGACACTTTGAAGTTCGAGGCACTTCTCGGAGGGCTACCCACGCACATCGAATCCGGAGTACAAGAGGTACTGCTGAACTCTCCGGTAAACTGTATATACGACGCCCTAAAAGCTACACTAATGAAACGTTTCGCTCGTTACGACGAAGAGGGAAACTCCAACGATATTTTTAAAATAACGCTGGGAGACAGCACGCCATTCGAGTTACTCTCGGAGATGACGCATCTCAACAACTGCAGATAGGCTCTGCTACCAGCTTCAGTCATCCTCTCTATGCATCTTTTAAAATTACCGACGGAAGCGTAGCCACTAATTGAAGCCTTAGGAAAAGGAAAAACGGACGAAGAGTACGGGGAGATTGCAGACCAAGTCACAGCAAGGCAATCTGCGTGCCGGGTCACAACTGCCGAGCCCGTCACGGTAACGCAGTCAAACCACCGCTGACCCCGACGGTGCCAAGAAGCAAATTCGACGTACCAATGAAAGAAATAGCTGAACTCTAGGACATGTTAGAAAGGATGTTACGCTCACGAAAAAACGCCCTCAAAGCAGACAGCTGGCGGAATCAAGTTCCGGCACCCAGAAACGTCCAGGACGGATTAAAAAACGTTTATTCCCAAAACGCTGCCCAGTGAGAGACATGCCACCATGATGGCGTATAAAAATTTATTAATATGAGACGTCCTAAGACAATGTTCCACACGAGGAATACTAATAGACAAACTATCCGAGGTCACGAGGTGTGCAAATAGATAAGCCATACGAGGCACACTAATAGACAAACTATACGAGGCGTACTAATAGACAAACCATACGTGACGTGCTAATAGATTAACCCTTGTCAAGGGATGGTTAAATAAAAAATTAAAAATATCTTTTGGATATTTGAGATTCCAAGAGATGTCTGACAACTGATAAATAATTCAAATGCTACTAAAGAATTCTTCGAAATTCTTAAATTATTAATTGAAACGAAGTAAGGCCGCCGTCACACGGAGACCAAATGGTAACGTTTCATCATAATCATCTACAGTCAGCGGCACCAATCGGTCTGTCTAGTGCCTTGAAACAATCAGATTTCGGCCTTAGTTTGACTAAGCTGGTCTCAAACTAAGGCTGAAATCTGACTGTTTCGTGGCGCTGGACAGACCGATTGGTGCTGATGACTCGTAGATGATTTTGACAAAACGTTACCATTTGGTCTCCGTGTGACGGCGGCCTTAGAAAAAGTCAAAAATGCTGTCCTGGAGCAGATTGAAATACCATCGTAAATGACTTTCAAGTATTGAGAAAAGGTTGATCACAAAGTAATTTATAAAGAATATCACGCAACACAGCACGCATCTCTAGAAACGCTAAACAAACTTACACACAAAAGTGAAATTCATGACTTGTTCAGCACACGGACAGAGAGATAATTTTTTCACAAGCGCTTCATTTCATTTGTCTGTTGTTAGTTATTTTGTAGGCGAGTCTCTGTTCGGGCGCCCATTGTTAGCTATTTTGTATGCGAGTCCCTGTTCGGGCGCCAATTGATAAATATTTTGGGTTGGTCCTTCTTTGGATGCTACCCTTTTATTAACGTCCCTGTCGTGGGGATTCCTGAGGGCCGTCAGTTGATCTCAGAGAGGCCGTATTTTCTTAGGCTTGATATTCCACGGGAATTGTTGTATAATGGAATGTGCATCGCATTGGGGGGTTCCGGAAGTCTCTGTTGTGCTCTCGGCTCCAGAAGTCTATGTGCGCTCCAGAAGTCTATGTGCGCTTCTTTTGTAGGCTTTAGCCGGCAAATAAAGTCACGAGAGCTACGGTAGCGCCCCTACCAGCACTCGGACTCACTTCCACAACAGTCGTCCGCCGCTTGGAGCCGGCCGGGCTGCCGGGTACGACTGCTCAGAGGGTAACCGTCACCCCTCCCGGAGCAAGATGATCACTCCTACCAGTTGCCGGGTGCTCTCACCCGGGACAACTGCACAGCTTCCCTGCTGCAATAACTTTAGTTTCTCCGCAGAAACTAAACCAAATCCGTCACTGAGTCACGATACTGAGCAGAGGCGCAAAGCAAAAAAGCAAGTACGTAGTTACGTCCTTACTCCACGACTCTGCACGACACACTGCAGCCGGCCGCCCGCAGCCGCTCGGCAGCGGCAGCAAGATCGCCGTCTCCCGGAAGCAGAGCGCACACCGTTATAGCGCCCTCTGGCGGCGGCAAACACTACAACACCACATTTTGTGACGCGCTCTGGCCTGACTTTCGGGCAAGAATAGTTTTATAAAGGAAGCTGTTACCGACAGAACCAGCATACAGATACATGCTTTCCGGAGCGTTTACTTCTCCTGCTTTGGTAGTCTAAAGCTACCGATACTGAAGTTTGCAGCTACAGCTAAAATACCTCATGTTGTGCAAAAAGAAACGATACAACATTATTTGGTGACGAAGATTTCGAATTTCCAACTTGAATTTGAACTTTGAGCTCTGAAACCAAAAAGTGCTAAAAGTGTCCTGAAACCGAGATGGCGTCTTCTACACTTAGCTGTCCTCCATTCGACGTTGAAGTAGAAACAGTGTGTGAATTTCTACAGTAACTTCAAGTACAGTGTGGAGACGCTCTTCCGAAGGCGGGAAGCAATAACAGTAAGAAAGCTGGCATTTTAGTTAAAGCTTTGTTTGTAAACATCATTACTGATCTACAACGAAGAATTAAACCTCCGTTACTCACTGTTACTACATATGATGAACTAGAAGAAACATCAATACAGCAATTTGAAATCAAGAAATCGATTGTCAGCGCGTCTGTTACATTTCTAAACAAAAAGCAAGGTGTTAAAGTATCCATAGAAAGTTATGCTAAAACGTTAAATGACTTAGCATCTGCGTGCAACTACAATAATTGCTGTCGTGATCGTTTCTTGAGAGATGCTTTCGTTGCTAGTCTACGTTCATCGCAAATTCTCAGTGCAGTTCTATAGAAGTGTGACCGAAAATCTTTCAACGAGTGTGTTGAACATGTAAAACTCATCGAACAGTTAATTTCTGATGCTCACGATATTATTCGCGAGGATTCGTCTTCATCGTTTTTCACGAGAGAATAATTACAGCCGAACTACATATGCATACGTTGCGGCGCTAAGCAGAAGCATCTTGCAAAGAATTACTATGCTTTGAAATTGAAGTGTAATACATGTGGGAAAACAGGCCACATTTCTAAAGTTTGCAAATCTACAACGACGGCAGCACGGCCTCGTCCGGCTGAGCACAGACGTGGAGGATTTCGCACAGCCCGCACTCACATGGTGCAGCCTGAACGGTTGGGTTGTCATGGCAACGTCGGAAGAGAAGATTTGGTAACGCGCGGCTCGTAGCGTTCACGCGAGTCTCTGCAACGAAGAAACGAATTCACTGTACAGAATCCTTGGCACGATACTTGTGACGGTAACTTGTTCATGACTTCTCTCATGCACATAAAAATGACTTGAATGATTCTCATTTTGTAGAATAAACACCACTGTAATTCCCGTTACTAAAGAGCCTACGATATTGAAAAGCCATTTAAATGGTAAACCCATTGAATTTCTTCTTGACAATGGCAGTGCAGTCTCGACTATGCATAAAAGTGAGGCACTTGCTGTTGGTGCTGTTATAAATCCTACGTGTTATAAATTGCTTGTATACAGTGGTGGCTCTGTAAATTTGCTTGGTCAATCTTCAGTAATCATTAATTATAAAGACGTTAGTTTTAATCATAAGTTTATCATTGTAGAAGATGAAAGAATCAACTTACTTGGCCGAGATATTTGTTCTAAACTCAACGTAAATGTTGTCCTCCCTGATCAATGTGACACTATAAACAAAACTGATTCTCATAGTTAGCCTAGAAGCGTGTCTTCGAAATTTGATTCGTACTTGTCATCTGATTCACAGTCTAACGTGAAAGATACTGTAATATAGCGGGAAATGTAAGTTCTAGTTAGACACACCAAAAGTTGGCAACGCTTGTGAAAGCAACAATCGCAGCCAGTCTTCTATTGGTCTCAGGCACAACAACAGTAAATGTTGGCTGAGTGTGTGTATATAAATTACCTAATGTATCTAAGTACCTAACCTAAATACTTCTAACTACGATTACTAATTCTGCTCAACTCTTTTCTATGTATTCCCACCTATCTCCGCTCTACTCTTGCTGGCCACATGTCTGGTAATTGAGTATTTAAGTTGTAAGGTATCTATGAGGTGAGTGAATTATTTACCTCATGTGATGTGTCATTGCTATTGCTATTGATGTGCTGTTTGTGTTACTATGTCTATGTTGATCTAATCTTGGGGGTTAGTGATATCTTAACTCTTTGGTGAAGCCTAGTGTGGAATTGCTATGTTCTGTAGAATAGGCTACCATTACTAATACTAATATTATCTTTGTCATGCGCTATGATAATTGGCGACGAGATTTAGGTAGAACCACTGGGAGTGATTAAGTAGTAGTGACTAGTGAGGGAACCTAGAATTGGCCTAGTGATTTTTGTTTTTGATTGTTTCTGCTCACTGATTTGCACTACCTAAGAAAATCCAATATGCCATTGATAGGCTCAGTGGGAGAGTTTAATCCTTTAGAGGAAGAGTTTGTCGACTATGATTTAAGGTTCCGCTGCTATTTCTTAATTAATAAAATAGGAGACCGTGAGAAAGCCCCCTCATTAATTTCACTAGTGGGTCCAAGAATTGCTAGACTCATCAAAGACCTTGTGTCCCCTAAAAGAACCTTAGAGGTTACTTATGCTGAGATGGTTGAAGCGTTAAGGCGACATTTTAAGCCCACACGCAACCAAACCTTTGAGAGATTCCGGTTCCATAAGCGGAACCAGAAACAAGGTGAAAGCATCGCTGATTTTGTCGCTAGCTTGAAGGTCCTTTCACATACCTCTAACTTCAAACAGGAAGTGCTAGAAGAGACGCTGCTGGACAGATTCATATTGAGTGTATCCAGTAATGACATTCAAAATTGCTTGCTGAATGAAGCTGGCCTGACATGGCAAAAGGCCGTGGATCTAGCCACTGCTAAAGAAACCACACTGAGAGAAACAGTGTGGCTGAGGCAACCTAATTCTATTTTGAATGTAGGTCAGATTAGAGTTCAGCAAACTGCCAACAAGCCTCAGGGCAAGACTCAGGCACAAGCTAGCCCCAAATCAGCATGTAGCGGCTGTGGTGGTTTGCACTGGCGTAGAGATTGCCCCTATAAAGACAGTAATTGTCATGGTTGTGGCCAAAAAGGTTTTCTAAAAAATTGTTGTTTCAAACTAAATGGGCAGAAATCTGCTAAAGGCAACAAAAATAATTTTGTGCATGCTATGCATAAAAAAGGGGGGGGAACACCACCCTAACCCTAATGGAACTAGCAATGTAACCAGTGCAGACTACCCAGTTTCTAATCCGGGTTGTTTTTTTGAAATATTTTCATTGGCCGAGGAAATGAAGCCACCAATCAGAATTAAATTGGCACTAAATGGTGTGCCAGTAGAAATGGAGGTAGACACAGGTGTTGCCAGGTCTATCCTTTCAAAAACATCCTACTCTAGATTACCAACCAAGACAAGACCCGAGCTGAGACCTTCTGATGTTAAGCTTAGGGCTTATGGGGGAGCAGAACTAGTTGTTTGCGGGGAGATTAGGGCTAGCATCCAGCATGAAGCTAGTGGTAGGGCTCCACAGCTAGCAACTATTGTAGTTGTAGACAGGGAGGGGCCAGCCTTGCTGGGTAGGGACCTGATTAACTCCCTAGGGATAACTACAGTAGCTAATAGGGTACATAAGTTGGTTACCCAGGCAGAAGGGCTGGTACAAAAATTTCCCAACCTTTTTCAACCAGGTCTAGGTTGCTTAGTACCTAAGTTTTGCAAAGCCAGGAATGTGCCTTACTCACTCAAACCTAAGGTGGAGGCAGAAGTAGATAGACTGGTACAGAAAGGTATTCTCACCCCTGTACAGTACTCTAGATGGGCAGCGGCTATTGTTCCCGTGCTCAAGACTGATCAAAGCATCCGAATCTGTGGGGAATATAAATTAACGGTAAATCGCTCCACTAGGCTAGACACCTACCCTATACCCAGGGTGGAAGATTTATTTAGCGGGTTAGCGGGAGGAGTTATATACTCCAAGCTAGATATGTCTCAGGCATACGCTCAACTACCCTTGGATGAAGACTCCAAGGAACTCACGGTAATCAACTCCCACAGAGGTTTATTTGCCTATAACCGTCTCAGTTTCGGAATTGCGTCCGCTCCCGGGATCTCTCAGCGTGCTATGGAAGGACTATTACAGGGCCTCCCAGGAGTGTTTTGTTACCTGGATGACGTCCTGGTGAGTGCCACTAATGAGCAAGAGCACAACAAGCGTCTCCATCATGTTTTATCTAAACTACAGGAGGCAGGGCTAAAACTGAAAATGGATAAATGCCAAATTGGAGTGCCACAGGTATCCTACCTGGGATACCAAATCGACAAAGATGGATTGCACCCCACTGCAGAGAAGGTAGCAGCAATCCAGAATGCACCAGCTCCTACAAATGTGACTCAACTGAGATCCTACCTTGGGCTCCTAAATTTCTACAGGAAATTTCTAAAATCATCTGCAACTATGCTGGAGCCCCTAAATACCTTACTGAGGGATAAAACCCCTTGGAAATGGGATGCAAGTCAGGAGAGAGCATTCCAGAAATCTAAACAAGCACTTCTAGACTCCTAGACCTTGATCCATTTTGACCCTAACATACCCATAGTGGTAGTGGCTGACAGTAGTGCGTATGGTGTGGGAGCGATGCTGTGTCACCTTATTGAGGGAATTGAACGCCCCGTCTATTTTGCCTCCCAAGCCCTAACAGCAACTGAGCGTAACTGCTCCCAGACTGAGAAAGAAGCTCTGGCTATGGTTTTTGCAATCAGAAAATTCCACTGCTACCTATGGGGACAGAACTTCACTGTGATTACCGACCACAAACCTTTGCTAGGACTATTTGATCCGGGTAGAAGCGTTCCTCCGACAGCCACCGGGCGCATTCAGAGGTGGGCTCTTCTGCTGCAATCCTACAAGTTCCCCTTGCGTCACCAGTCTGGCATGCTGTTGGGCACGACTGATGTTCTCAGTCGTCTACCCTTGACAACTCCCGAGGAAGCCACGCCTATTCCAGCGGAATGGACGTCCCTAGTAAATTTCCTTGAGTCAGCTCCGGTCACCAGCACCCACATTCGCGACGGCACCCTAAGGGACCCAGTACTTTCGAAGGTATGCAAGTACTGCCAGGTAGGCTGGTCTTCGACGGTAATCGGGGACCCCGATCTCGCTCCGTACACTAGGAGGAGAGACGAATTGTCCACACAAAATGACTGTGTGCTCTGGGGAGCAAGAATAATTGTGCCTCAAGCCCTCAGACAAGCTATTGTGGATGAACTTCACTCTTGCCATGCAGGATCATCCAGGATGAAGGAACTAGCTCGCAGTTTTGTATGGTGGCCCCTTCTGGATAAAGATCTAGAAGAAACAACTAAGTCATGTAGCGAGTGCCTGAGCACTCGAGCTGCACCGACGAAAGCTGAACTCCATCCGTGGGAATGGCCGGCAAAGCCTTGGCATCTCATACACATCGACTACGCGGGCCCAATGGATGGAAAATACTATCTAGTGATCGTGGACGCACACTCTAGGTGGGTTGAATTTTTTTTCTCAACTACTACAACCTCTAGCGAAACGATCTCGTGAATGAAACACACTTTTGCAACGTTTGGATTTCCGGTTACAGTTGTTTCGGACAACGCAACGTGTTTCACATCAGCCGAATTCCAAGAATTCGTGAAGGCATGTGGTATGCGGCATATTACAAGCGCACCATACCATCCTCCAACTAATGGACAAGCAGAGCGTATGGTACAAACGTTCAAGAAGAATATGCGGAAGTCAACGGAACCCCTACGCCTAGCACTAGACAGGTTTCTGTTTAACTATCGTCTAACACCCCACTCGACAACAGGTGTTACGCCTGCCGAGCTGATGCTAGGCAGGAAAGTTCGCTCTCGTCTTGATCTACTTTGGCCGTCAGAAGTAATCGCGTCCAAGGTCGCTCAACGCCAGGACGCTCAGAAAAGATACCACCCAGGGTCTCGCGCGGTTGACATTCCACCGGAGTCACCTGTGATGGTCCGTCAATACACGCCGGGTTCCCCAAAATGGACTCCTGCTACCACCGTTGAGAAAACGGGCCCGGTATCTTACAAGTGCCAACTGAAGGGGGGAGAGGTCGTTCGTCGACACCAGGACCAAGTTATTACCTGCTCGAACACCATCCCTGAACCCATGGAACAACCTACTGAGAAAACCGTTGTGTTTTCACAACCTGCTCAAAATCCATACCCGCCACCTTCGACTAATGAACCTGACCCAGAAATACCTGACTACTCGATTCCCACCCAGGAGGCAATGTTGCACGAGCCTCCAAGTGCTAGCATCTCACGCAGGTCTAACCGGGCTCAGAAGCCTGTGGTGAGATTGGACCTTTAGGATTGACTAGGTACAATATGGGAATAGGGTTACAAAGGGGGGTTTCTAATTAAGGAGGGAGGGGTGTAATATAGCGGGAAATGTAAGTTCTAGTTAAGGCCCGTCCACACTATCAAACTTTTCGTCAATCACGAACACACCAAAACGCGAACAAAAACACGAACTTTTCCGAATCGTGTCCAGACGTCCAGTCTACGTGTTCGTCGGTGTGAAGTTGTTCGCGAACAATATGTAAACAAACAAGACTGCTTCCCAAGTAAGTCTTAGATAATCGATGCATATAATTGGTTAATTTAATTTGTTGTGAGCTATTGATCATAATTTATCTGTGTGGGCATGTGTGAACAGAAAATATTAAGAATCGTTAATATATTTTGGGAACATTTTGAATACTATCAGTGTCACAGATGGGATCAGCTGATTTAATTCTACCTTTTTCAATGCACTTCATATAATTAAAATTCTTGAATTTGAGCTTAAAACTTTAAAATATGTTCCCACTCTGTCTAAAGAATGTTTTTTTTACAATTTTGTGACCTATATTTTCTAAAGGAAGTGAGAAATGCTCATATTTTTAATGTTTGTCAAAAAATATCCTACAATATTCGAAATGATTTGCCAAAGTTGTTTAATTTTTTCTGTTTAACAAGCCCAACATTTTGTTTGAAAAATTTGAAATTTAGCTTATGTATTTTATTTGTCCTAAACTATCTGCAGTTTCCATATTTTCTGTGCACATTTTGAAGCGTCCATTGCTCAGCCAAGCCAACCAGAATGTACTACGTTTCATCATAAGTACTGTTTTCATTTGGTGCAATAACAGAGCTGAATATAATGAGTGCACTGTGCTTTTGCTATACTGTCTGGTCTTGGGGTGCTGCTTGAATTGATGAACTCATGCTCAAAAAGGTAGTGGTGTGCAACGTACAAATATGTATTTCANGAAACCTCCGTTTTTCTTCTTGTCGGGATTGTGTCGAAATTCTAGCCATTGCTCGATCACTAGAGTCCGTAACGGACTTTATAAGGCAGATTTATGAGCCTTCAGATATAAAGTTCTTGGACTGTGATTAACTTGATCAGTCTAGAATTTAATAACGCAAGTAATTTGAGACTAAGCGGAGCAATGGCGGGGGTTTCCCACAACTTCGGCGGGAAAACGCATAGGCAAACTAAAAAGTGTACGTCTGTTCTTCTGGCATCGAATCCCAAGCCACAGCCAGGAATTCGGAGAAGCTGACGAGCGGGTCGGCCGGAGGCTGACCAATCAGATGAACCTATGCCGTGGGCGTGAGCACATCTCCTTAAGTGTGCCGCTGCTCTTCGGCTATCCGCCCTCGCTGCTGGGGACTTTTGAGTTCTCATCGGCCGGCTACATTGAAGCTAGTTCTCCTGAACTTACTCAACGAATGAAGTGTTCAGGTAAGCCCTTAGTTTTATGTTCCGCTTTTGCTTTTAAATTGCTTTGTGTCCTAGCGTTACCGACCCCTCCTGGGTGTCAGGCAAATGTGTGTGCAATGGGACCCGTTAAATTAGGGTCTTATTTCCATTGTGCCAGGTGGTTTGCGCACAAAATAGTGTTAGTTATAAGGCATTTGAAAAACCAGTGCACAAGATCGTATGTATCAGGTTTGATTGGAAATCAACCATCATAAGATTCCGATTTTTGTTTTGTGCTGCTTAAAAATAAAACACGATTTCTCTCACAATTTTTATTTGAGAACACGGCTTCTGATGCACACTGGGAGTGAAATACGAGCTCTGGGACTTGCGATATAAGTAATTTGTTGCAAGTAAAACGTCTGGAACGATATAATTCTTCGTCTAAGGCAGCGAGGTTGACATTCAGAAATATATTTTTATTACAATGCATGGACTGGTATTCCAATCAAGGGATTCGGAAAACATGCAACGAAATTATGACATTTCCATGCTTATAATATTGCCACACAAAAGTCGACGTGACCAAAAACCATGGAAACTATAATATTACACGAGAGAAAAAAACTTCACCAAGAGCCGGGATTCGAGGGCATGATGCAGGTACAGGGCTGAAAACGACACGAGTATGACCAGCACGTTGCAACAGCGCCTCATAACTAACGTAACCACGGCATCCGTCAGCGCGAATTTTTGGGCTAGGAGAACGTTGCTCTCTTTTATCCCCAGGGAACGTATGAGAGTTTTATGATACACTCCGGAATGGAAAATGAATTGATGTTTAAAATGGAATAAATTTAAAATTTTTAGGTGGAATAGTTCAAAAATTATAACGTGTCTAAAATGAGCCTTACAGAGGAAATCGGCCGACGATTGATAGCTTAAGAAAACCTCTATCCATGCATCCACAGGAAGCGTATGAGACTTTTATTATACACTCCGGAATGGAGAATGAATTGATGTTTAAAATGAAACCAATTTCAAATTTTTAGGTGGAATGATTCCGAAATTATAAAGCGCTTAAAATGAGCCTTATAGAGAAAATCGGCCGACAACTGAGGGGCCACGAGAGCCCTTCTTCCTGCCCCCCCACAGGGGCGTAAAAAATTTTTCAATTACATAAAAATGTTGTACGTCACAAGCATTAATTTGGTCCTAATTTCAAGTTTGTACGTCTTATAGTTCAGAAATTACCTTATTGTCAGGGTAATTCGGGAAGGATCTAAGATGGGTTCTCAAAAATGGCTAGCCGGTGTAAATTACAATAAAAAATAAACAAGCACAACTCGTTAAACATATTGAAGAGTGACTTGCAAGTATGAACTAAATCAACTTGACTAAAAAGTCTTTCTACATAGGCGTATAAGTCTACATCCGCAGCCGAGACGGTTCAAGAAACGGTTTGTAAAAGACCGGCAGGCCGCAGTCGAGACGGTTCAAGAAACGGTTTGCAAAACTACAGAAATTTCTTGAGATTCTGTCTCGCTGCCCGACCGTGCAGCTAAACTTTCCGAATAAACGGACACTAAAGACATAGACTTTCCTGGCACCCTGTA
>JACJUY010016182.1:0-14140 GCA_014220935.1 Platorchestia sp. MABIK | reverse complement strand
TTGAATTAACGCTCACGGGAAAAAGTTGAGCAGAAACGCTCCTGAACTGAAGGTGAGGTAGGCTTTCTTTTGGTTCTTGGTGAGCGTTTGCCCGGGTATTCTGGCGGCTTTCAAAACAGTTGAAATGGAAATCTTTTTTGTTAGATTTCACATTATTGTCTCCCTAGTGATTTAGTAGCATTTTCCAATAACTTCTTTCTATGAATCACGGGTCTTACATCAGTAGCAGGGGAATTCTCCGACGGAAGGGGGAGGTGTGAGATCCCGTGGTGGCAGTTACGAAGACCTCTTATGTTGAAATTGATTAGACATTTCGTTTTGTTACGGATCATCTTTTTTTTCGGCCCACCGCTTTCGTCTTTTCAGCAGCTATAACTTTATTTTTAAATTTTTATCATGTTTCATAAACATTTCCAATCTTGCTGTTTCTACGCAAGGAGTGTGGGGACACACCTCGTGCTTAGTATCACTGTTCCCTCAATCCAATGCTCAAGGGTGCATTCCTCCTTCCTCTCTTGGAAACATATTTTTGGAGTTAGGGAGGCTTAAACTAACTTCCAACCGAATCTAATCTGTTCAATTGAGTTGGAACTTTCCGGGTAGGCCGGAAGCTGTGAAATGAATGCGCAGAAATCTCTATTAGCAACTGCTCCTGTGGTTGATGTCCAAATTTTTCTTCTACATCATTCACTGTTCTGGTGAAGTTATGGAGGGTAAAAGTGAATTACTAAACGTGTGTGAAAATCATAGGACACAAGTAACATATTTCTTACCCCGACGCTAATGAGCTGATTATGATATTAACAACTTTCTAACTTTGGGAGCCAACAGTATTTTCTGTTGCTGAATTTTAAACTGATGAATTTGTTTCCCAATTTGTCTTACATTTTTTTTAATTACTAACTTGTGAGACGGAAAAACTGATTGTTCTCTGCATAAAATGCTGTTAAAAAATCGGAAGTTTTAATGCATTGTAGTTTTGTAAGTATTTGGATTCCATTCACCTACGTAACAAGAGTCCGTCACGTAATCAAGAAGTTAAAACAATCCTAGAAAAAAAATCCGATAAGACCCAAATCCAATAAGCCCCAAAACAGCCCAATCAAATGCAGTAAAACTCGAGTGAGACGCATTTTTTGTTCACACGATTCCATTTTTTGCACACCCTGCTTCACGTTTGTAATTCGTTCTATTGAGCACGCGTTGTGTCGCATTTTACGCGAACATTTTCCTCTGTACCGAAGGATAACCACTTTTTTAGTACTAGTGGCATATGTAAATGATGATTGAAAAGGCTAGTAATGCTTAATCGATTAAATGAAAAGTAAAGGTTTTTTATTCAAGTTGAAGATTATTTCTGCAAACGGTTTTATGAAAAAATGAGAAATAATGGCACAGAACACATATTTTTGGGGTTCCAGTTATTATTCGTACAATTTGAATGTCTCGGTGATAGTTATTTATTGATTTTTTTTATTTATGCATGGGTAATCCTTCATTTTAAAATGCTGGAAGCAGTGTGAAGTATTGAAAAAAGTGCTTTACAAGAAAGCGTGAAGAGATGCAATCATCACCGCGCGTTGAACCCCAGCTGGATTTCTTTTAGTAATGAAATATTTGTATGTTAAAAGTATAATAGTATATTCAGTTGAAAGTAAAATTACTTCCAATATAGTTTTAAAAAACAAGGAAAACATCATTGATAATTTTTCCGGCGCATGACTTGTTTATGTGACCTCTACTTGCGTCGATTGCAATTGTTATGTTGGTATTTACCTATTCGAGAGGTATGATTGAGCATAACTACAGTAGCCTATTCCATTCTATTGCAGCGTACTTATGTGTCACCTATGATTGTCGATATACAGTGCACAATGTTGTTCAGCGGGTCATTTCCTCACGGGTTTATCGGTTCAGATTTTGTCTTAAATTTAAAAATAATCTATTGCCATATTGACATTTCACTGCTCTGACAAATCCACTTCAGTCAAATTCTGCTGTATCTTGCTTAGTTTTGTATTATTCTTAGATATGCCGCTTTCTTAATGTTTGACGTAAACTTTTTTTGGAGTACTCGCTTGTAATGAACAAGTATATGAGTTGATGTTCTTTAAAATTATTCATTTATAGAAAGGATGTTAAAGAGTCTCTCTCCCAGGCGTAAGTGCTCCCATATCATTCCCAAATGAGAATAACACGAATAAGTACTAGTCTCACATCTAGAACTAGTAACCGTTTAGAAGCGGATATAGGAGCTCTGTAATTATGACTTAAATAATGTCTGTATTGTGTAAACTCGTAATTAATGTGTGAGCTGCAGACTTCAGGGATCGAGTATAGCGCCACAAAATATTCTCAAGTCCTGTAATAAAACATCCTTTAATTCAACAATTAATTAATTGATTCGACAAATGCAGGAAAATTTGTTCATATTTTAAGTTTCTTTACTTGAAAAAGAATAGAATTGTTGCTCTAAGTGTTTCACACGTGTTGAGCTGAGTTAGCTACAATCTTTATTAGCGAGGAACCACAATTTTTTGTCACGTTACAATTTGACGTTAGGAACAAAGTTAGCATGATCCATAGCTGTAGCTCTCTCCTCTCTCCGTAATGCATTGCCTTCTAATACATGTATTGTGAGGGACGTATACTGTAATAACACGTACCTTGAGAGATTGGGCCTGATTGTTTTGCGTGAATTACTCGTAATTTAGCGGAATCGATGAATGCGAAGCTCTGCGCGAGCGCGCCACTTCAGTTCTTACACTCAAAGTGATCGAAGCGATCGATGCTTGTGCTGTACCGGTAATGGAGGCCTCTATTAGACATACTGAAGCTCTAGCGATACATGACCACCACTTGAGCTCTAACTCTATAGTTGTCGATATAGGCTCGTTGCCTTCGCTAACAATCAATGGTTGTTCATACGTGCTCATCGCTTCTATTTTCGATACGTGTTTGTTGATTTTCGTAATGGGTGTACGAGTGCTATCAGAACGTTTTCCTTCCATCCTTCTGGAACTTTCCCTCCCTCTTCATGGGTATCTGCAGATTTGGATGACCTTTCCTTTCACTCCATTGGTGCCAACAGACTTCCGTGACCTTTCTTTTACTCCATTTGTTTGGTCGTACTTCATAGCCCTCTCTTTTACTCCATTGGTGTAAACATACATCATACCTCTCCTTTAAAATTCATTGGATAAAGATTTCCTTTTGATTTGACTGTCGTCAGCATGAGTCCATGATCTTCTGTTTCAACTCTTTAGTGTCATCATAATTTTAGGACCGTTACTTGACTTGGGTTTTCACACCATGGTTGTCAACACGCGGTCACTACACGTACTCTCACTTGTTGCCTGTCGATGGGCTCTCAAGACTTTCACTTGCACTCGACTGCTGTGCTATCGATAAACTCATTACAGTCACTCTCACTTCCTCGCCCCGAGACCTTGTCTTGCACGAGCATGTTCTGTAGTTCGTTGAGTCGCAATGCCGGTGTGTCACGCGCCCACTTCACTGCGCTCAGTTTCTCATGAACGTGAACGCCGTTGTCAGTCAATACTGCTGCTTGGTGATGCACGTGATCGATGGGTGGACAAGATTTCACCCATGACCTCGATTCATCGCCCATCATTGTTTGTCAATATTTTGAAGTTCTACTTCGTTGCTGCTGGTTCTCTGAGGAGAATGCAGCAGCTATGACTCTCAGCCTCAGTTCATGAAAATGATCCCCTCAGGGGGATCCAACTATTGTGTTTATGGGAATTAGCACTCCCAGGGGGACAATGTGAGGGCCCAAGCTGAGAGTTAGGTAGGCCTTCTTTCTGGTGAAATCAAATGTTTTTTGTTTTGTTAAGGACCATCTTTTTTCCGTTCACTAGTGTCCTGTTTTTCAGCACATACTACTTTCTTCTTCGACTTTGGTCTTATTTCATGAACTTCTTTCTCAACTTACTGTTTCTATGTCCATTCTGCATAAATTCCGCATTCCCTAATATCCATGCTAAATGGTGCCTTCCTCCTTCCTCTCTTCGATACACTTTTTTTTGTAGCGGTTAGGGAGGCTTAAACTAACCTATAATCTACAATCTAATCTACAAATAGAACATGTTTATTTTTCTTTTGATAAGGGTCCTCTTTTCGATTCACTGCTGTCCTGTTTTTCAGCATCTACTACTATTTTCATCAATATTTATCTTCCTTCATAAACTTTTTTCTCAAGTTAATATTTTTGTACTTTTTGTACTACGGGGTCTTGTGAGAGAACACGCCATAGATTCCCTGCTCCCTTAATAGATTCCCTACAAAACGCAACAATATATGAAGGGGCAGGGTACGCTAGTGTTTAAATCTATTAAGGATCTAGTCTTTGCAAGGATTTAGTTTTTTTTTCCTTCGTGGACCAGATGAATAAGATTGGTGAGGCAGTCGCCATCAAGGCTATAAAGTGCGCCAATTGTTACAGCAGGATGTCCAAGGCCAATTCATGGTCATACCCAAATAATAATCAGGCTCGTATTATCGCCAAGGTCGTTGATTTTTGAAAGTAAGTGGTCTTCTACACTACATAATTCGTGTGCTTAGCTTTACACTAAAGTCTGCGCTCACTTTGTTAGATGAGCTCTTCAAAGGCTTCATGTCAAGTTGAAGTTCCTTAGTTGCCCAGAACTTGGGGCTAGATGAGCATAATTTGGTACGAGTGCCTTTGAGGTTGTTGTTCGTGTTCTTGTTAAGAAGTTGAGTGGAGTTAAGGAGCTCATTTTTGGACCTCACGCCTTGTGTAGTCCAAATAAATGAACGGAATTTCATGACTATTTTGTGTTTACGGTGGGAAGAGTATGCACACTGTCGTAGTTGCGTGGGAGGAACAACGAAAATGTGCGATAGATTGTATTTATCGCCAAACTTGTAATTGTTTTTGCATGGTGTGAATCTGTCTTGGATGTAAGATGAGAGATGACAAGCGTGATTTCTCGTGGACTTTCAAGTGTCGAGCTCGTATTCTACTGTCCTTTTTTTCATAGCATGATCGTTCTAATTCAGCCTTCCATTAGCCCCATGTGCGTTTTTTGCTCATTGACCGTTTCAGGAAACATTGATCGACGAGAAACTCGATAACCTTAAGCCCCGTGACTTTTTACAACTGAACCACTAATTTTCTATACGAAGTTAAGAATATAGTGCTGAGCCTTGAGAATTTAATTATTAATGTTCTCTGACGTCGTTTTTATTCCATCTACTTAGGAAACTTTAATTTTTACTCATTTAGTGTCACACTGAAACATGCAAGAAAGTCAAATAGACGTTGATGCTCATCGATGTAGGAGTGTTGGTAGGAAGTCATAACATTTCCAGTCTCCCTGCGAGAGTTGCACAGCTGCAGCTCTGGCATCAGAGTGAGTAATGACTTTGAAATGCGAAAACACTTATACTACAATTGAAATCTTAATTTTCTCAAAGAACTAGACCTGTTGTATTTTTTCTGGAATTATACATATGATAGATCCAGAAAAACATTGCGTCTTGCGCGTAAACCAGGTTCCTACGATAGCGTTATATCTAACTTGATTAGCTGCAAACATTTTGTACTTCACATTAATTAGATTTATCTATCAAATGCTATGGACACTGATGGTCCCAGGGAAGATACTTGCGTTTTTACCTCCGATATAAGTTGGCCTGTAGGACCTCCATCTTTTGCACCCACTTCGCATCTGTCAGTTTTTAAATCTTCTACGTTATCTTTTTTCATTTTTTCTTTCTCTTCCTTCTCCTTCAAAACTTGCTTTATCTATATTCAGTATCACGTGTGGGAACACACCTCGTGCGTTGATTTCCCGTTTTCTATAGTCCATCCCAAATGGTGCCTCCTCAATCCTCTGTTGAAAACATCTTTACAGTGGAAATGGAGCTTTACACTAACTTTTATTCTTATTTTTTGTACTGCATTAGAGAACGAGGTAAGATGGCTGTGATTTGTGCATTTAGCGTCGGTGAGGATTTGATCGATGAGAGACGAGTTTTTTAAGCTATGTTTGTTTCATGAACCCTTCTTCCATCTCAACATTGCCGTAGTATTGATTCTTAACGGATGTATATTTGTGCCCTGTGGTTTGTACCGTACTCTTTTTATCGTTTGTTACCACCAATTTCTAAAATATTTACAGATGTACAAAGTACAAAAAGCTAATGATGCTCTAACGTTGCTTTCGCTAACGGTGCTTTTTACCATCCAATTTCCTCAAGCGTATCAATAAGATACATTTGTTTCAGTGCGCTCAGTTCTCAGTTTCTTCTTTAACTTTAATGCGTCTAAAGTACATTGCCGCCATTTGAACGTGAATTTCTGTTCAAAAAATAATTTGCAAATGAATCGATATGCCTTCCCTTTCATGTCTGGAACACAAACGATGAGCTCAAGGGCCGTATTTTGATCACCACATCAGTCTTTCCAGACAGCATGGCGAGCTTATACGAGATATTATCGTTTTGAATTACTTGAAGCTTCCCTCGGAGACCAAACGTCAGGGCTATGTTTGTTGTGCTGTCGACCATTGATCGTCTGCACGTACCAGCGACCATTCTTGACCTCGTAACCTGGGTGTCGAAGGCAATCGAATCACGATGAGTAATTTGCTGTGCCTGTAAGGCTTGAATTTCACTCAAGGACGCCTGTCTTGATCAAGCGTCTTAGGTTTACTTATTATCAGCTTTGCAACCTTCACGCCGTCTTTGAGTAACGCTTTGGAAAGGAGTTTTTGTTCAACCAGCTTGCCTTAAAACGAAGAGCATACTACTGTAAATCATCTGATATTATAAAATAAGAGAACCCCTCAGGGGGATATAACTATTGTATCAATGGGAATTGGCACTCCCAGGGGGATTATGTGAGGGCTTGAGCGAAACGTTAGGTAGGTTTCCTTTTTGTTGAAATAAAATGGGTTTTGTTTTGTTTCGGACCATCTTTTTTCGGTTCACTGCGGCCCTGTTTTTCAGCACCTACCACTTTCTTCTTCAACTTCTTCTTGTTTCATGAACTTCTTTCTTAGCTTACTGTTTCTGTGCACCTTGTGCATAGATTCCACGTTCCCTCAACTCCATACTAAATGAGGCCTTCCTCCTTTCTCTCTTGGAACATCTTTGTCGTGGTTAAGGGAGGCTAAAACTTTCGTATATAGTAATTACATAAAATAAGAGATTTGAGGTGGCTTTATTTATCGCCTGCTACTTTATCATAGTAACATTCCACTTTCCCGATAAAAACTCACTGGTAGAAATCCTCACATCAAATCTCCGCCAATCGTTCTAATGAATTGAATATAGAGCCAGTGAAAGAAATTTAGGCCTCGAAGCGGTTTATTCTCCTCTCTTTTCCCCTCAGAAGGCTACATCTATTGTATCTAGGGGGATTTAGCGCTCCCACAGAGAAAATGAGGTTCCGAGCTGAAGGTTAAGTAGGCCTTCCTTTAGCTGAAATAGAAAAGACCTTTTGTTATCTTACGAACCATCTTTCCTCGGGTCACTGCTCTCCTGTTTTTCAGCACCTAGTGAGTGCTTTCTTCTTTAACTTTTATCATGTTTCATGAACTTTTTCTCAACTTGCTATTCTTATACACCATGTGCATAGATCCCTCGTTCCTTTAATCCCATACTAAATGGTGCTCTCCTCTTTTTGGAACAACTTTGTTGTGATTAGGGAGACTTAAACTAAAATCTAATCTAATCTGCTGTTTAATGCGCAGAATATGGAAACTTACTTTGTGCATTTAATCCCTTTTTTTCATTCAGTATCATTTTTATTTTAAAGATGCCTCCCCCTTTGTCGCGCTTGAGAACACCTTTCTTGTGGTAGCGAGGCTTCTTATCTACTCTAGTGATCACTAAGTGGCCTGAAGAACTCTGTGGTATAATCATGTATTCGTTGCATGTAGAAAAAGATATTAACGCGTAGATTTACGTCATAAACTCTTACACCGCTAGTAGATTTTTCGGTGTTTGCTCTGTACATGAATTTCTAACTTGTGAATGACTAAGAAATATAGGTAGGACTTCTCTTGCGTAATTCGTATGAATGCTGGTACACATGAATACATTGTTACATTTTATTTCGCAAATAACATGAATAGTCTGAAAATTACATTAGATTCATTTGATCATTTAGCGCGGCGTGGCCTCGTGAAGGTCGCGACGCCACTTCGTACGCTGCGAGGCCATTATATTGCCGGCAGTTAGGAGGATATGAGCACGAAGCGGTGACTCCTTCAAGGACTTCCTGGAGTCGCATAAGTGTCTTGAACGTGAACCCAACCTTCATAAATCTCTTTGAAATCTTCCGCATTTTTTTCAGCCATCAGTCTATTAAACTTGAACTTCATTTGAGTCAGAGATGCCCTATTCATGAGGTAATAAGTCGAGGATATTTAGAAGACATTGCCATTTCTAGTCCATCGTCTCGTTGCTTCAAGGTCCTCCCTGAGACTGGAGTTATGGTGCTCGTAATGACGCATGGTCTTGTTTGGAGATCGTTCTGTTCTGTGTGTATAGCATAGCCTTGACAGCAGTCCGGCACACCATTATGGTTCCTCGCGTAAATTGGAATGCTTCCAGGCATGCAATGGCAAAACTTCCATTACAGTACTTCATGAGCTCGTTTTTGTTCAAGTTGATGGGTTCGTTCGTCGTTTCCTCGTAGATATTCCGAGGTGGGTTTACCATGATGTCTTGGATATGCAGTAGATATTCCTTAGTAGGTTATCATTACCACGCAGATCACAATTATTAAAATTTCTATGCATATTTTCAAACGAAGCACTGCATATTTGTAAGTAAATACTTCACAGTAAAGGCATTACTTCCTTACTCTCAACTCATCCAAGAATAACGGAGTGCTCGAGGTACACGGCGTACATGTGCAGCCTGATTATTGGGCCACAGATAGATATATTTGTTTCCTGCGTCTGCCGAACACTGCTGGGTGTAGGTCTATAATATCAGTCGTTACTTTTCTCTTCCGCCTATTTTCAAGCGAGCGATATCAAGGGGCACTGATCCTGACGCTGCAATGACTCGTGATCTGTCTTCGTCTTTAGCGTGCAGGAATGACGTCACTTTTGGACTCCGTTGGCCTTGAATGTAGACCTACTTTATTCAATTTCTTTTCTAGGTTTTGAGTTATTTCTCATACAATATGAGAAATATTTACTCATTGTGTTGTGCACCGTGCGCTGCACATACGCTTTGTAGCCGTCTATTTGTGAACGGTGTGCACTGATCAGGAACCGGAAATTTAAGTTCAAACTGTGACGATTGGTAAAATTTTGGTTAAGAAACGTTTCAGATGAATGTGTTCTTTTTAAAATAGAGCTTGTGTTAGGCGCAAATCTTCAGAATTTCAGGTCGTCCTGAAAATTAATTCTTAAATAATAATTTTACAATTCGATCAATATTATACTTCAACCTAAAGGTGCGATGTGGCTCTCGTTTGACCTGGTTATTCCGACATGGATTGAACGAGCTCATTTATCATTGACACCAGCATTTATTACTCAGCAGTCAATACGAATCAACCGTCATGCTAATCGTTACGCCTTATTGTGCTGCCAAGTAATGACTTTGTCCATTTGCACTTCAATTCTTGAACACAGACCACCTTAGCCAGTTCAAACTGCGTACTCCTTACTGTTCGCCTGCGACATAATTACTCACATTTTTTCGTGCGCGGTGAATTATTCCATGGTTTTTTGTTTCTTTTCCAGCTTCAGGAGATTTTCTAGCGCATCGTCAGCGACCATCTTAGCAATATTGTGTCGATGGAGATTTTATTTAACTCAACTCAAAACATTAGTCATTCGTAGCCGTTGTCAACTTCCATGTCAGGTTTTACGTTGTTGCTTGTGTCGTGTTTGTTTTCGGAGCTTAGGAGACGCCACATCAAGCATTTTTTTCCGAATGTCTTTCACTATCCCCCTCAATGGTGGCCACACGAGTTGTCCGCCAGAGTTGCCTGATCAGTTCTTTTTTCAAAGCAAAATTTCCAATTGCGGCCTTCTTCAAGTGAAATTTGGCCGCAAAGACGAATCGGCACCTGGCAACCCTCAGGTGACGTCAAATTGTGATTGGTCTATGTGGACCAGTTTTATGTGAATAAAGGCCTAATTAGAGAATGATTGCCAAAAGCACAATCTGACAACTCTCTTTTAGACGTGTGTTCAAGTCTATTTACGCGTAAACCTCATCTTTTTTTCTCTCTACGTACCAAACAAGTATCTGTTAGCGTATTTTCATTTTCGTTTTAGTCAGATGTTCTAAGTTTGTTCGGAGGTACATTCTTGTTAAATACACCCTTGTCTAGGTATTCACAGGACATTGATGCAACAAGGCGGTCTTGAAAATGTATCGTGCGAGAATGAAGAATGTTTCAATCCAATCAAGCCTGATACACATCATCTTATACATCAGTTTCTCAAAAGCCTTGTAACTAACACCTAGATACAATGACGGTTACTCTCGATCGAGCCGGTACACATTTCCGACATGTGGGTGAAGTGGATAAATTGGCTAAGTTGTCCCTTTCCCAACGGTGAGAGTCAGCGGGTTACCATTGCCGGAAATCGAACTGGCAACCTTTACTTGAATGATGTGAGCTTTCAACCACTACGCCACGAAGACTACAGAAGAGCTTTGATGTATGTACTGCAAAAGTACTGCAATTGATTGATTTTTCAATACTAGGTATTAAAGTTGTTTAACCAGGCTCGTTGAGAGAGTGCCAGTCTCGCTGCTCTTTCGTGTTAACGGTGCGGGTTATTGCAGCGGTAGTACTCCACGGCACGCACTCTGCTGGGTTCTATAGAATAACACTTGTACTGAGCGGTCTGTAATGAAATTTGTCAAGACCATGCATGGCAGTGTAACTTTTTGCCGGCATTTAACGGCTAGCTGTTTCAATGTTTTACGACGGTGTTGAAGTCTTGTACGTCGTCGATTTACAGCATAGCTTTTTTGCGTCAGATGTGACTGCGAGAGTCTAACTTCGGCTTTTTGTCCCTGCTGTACCCATCAAAGGCATCGTCTATCAAAAGATATTACTTTTGAGATCTGAGCATTTACACGACAGTGCTGGAGTTTCATTTTCAGTTGGATCTCTCAGTGCCTCATCACATGTCCCGTATCTCGTTGACTTTCTCGGTATTGTAAAACTTTACTTGAGCGTGATCCGCTCTCATAATAGGAATAAGATGCTCTGTGCACAATGTGCCATGGAGCATAATAATATATGGCTTGTAGGATTCTTCTCCAAGTCCCGGGCCGTCTGACTCCAATCGCGCAAGGGCGCCAGAGAACCATATTTTCAATCTTCAGCTTTCATACACAAGCACAAGCCTGTTCATGCTAACACAACTTCTCAATACGCGGCCGTTGTACAAAGCATGATCCCATGATTTGATTATTAGGATTATAAGTAATCTCAGAGCGTTAAAAAATTCTATTTTTTTTCACGCAAGTTGACGCTACGATCGGATAAGGCGTTTCCCATTTTCGTTGCCGAATGTTATCTTTATCGGTAGCTTCAAGATAGTTTGACTTAAGGCGGCCGTGAATGCAGTGGTTTTATTCTTCATTGCGTGCAGTGATGTGCACTATTGGAAATGCTCATTGTTCCGCGGTTGTTTACTCGATACAGGGCCAGGGCATTGGACGTTCTTATTGAATGTACTAAATAAATTCTCATCCCTTTCCCTTGAATAAACAAAGGCTTGTACATGACCATGACCTTCGCAGGACCACCTGGCGGCCATGACAGTATTCAAGCAATACGTGGACACGTGTCCGTCGCAGCTCGGGTCCGTGTCGGAGCTGCTGCCTTTCTACGCTCTGCCGTACGTGCCTGAGCCTCACACCCACGCCGCCTTCGCTGCTGTCTTCAAGGTAATGCAAGGGTCGCTTTAGGGGACGTGAACTATAGAACTTAGATCTTCGGATTGTGGAGCGGACAAATGATAACTCACTTCTTTGCAATTTTATTTCACCTCTATAGAGGTAATTTGCCTCTATGCACGCTGGTACTCCGCTTGCACTTGTGGGTATGGTGAAGAATTGCGAGTTGATTTCCTTTTCCCAAGGGAAGTAAGCACTGATACCTCTTTTCATTATTCATCCTAACATGCTTCTGCCTTCCAATTGCTCGGTAATCCTGTTATCACTACGTCACACTGTCTCTTGGTACTGTTCGTTTGTTTACGTTGTCATTATCACAATTGTGCACAGTGGGAGCGTAGAGGAGAAGTTTGTACCTCAGCGTATCTTGGGAACTCATTTCTATACAGATGAAGAATTACTACTCTCTTGTAAGGGAAAATCATTGGCTGCTGGGTCTACCCGTGCATTTTATACTCTAAGCTGGAAACACAAAAAGAGTCTGTTTTCTGTTAACCGTAAGACTTTCGTGCGCTTTAACGAGAGGTATCATCGTTAAATCTCGATTCTAGTGCCAGATTTATTGTATCGCACCACATCAACATGGGCACGGACCAAAACGGAGTATCGTTGTCTTCTATTATCCTGGCACCTGTTTATCTAAAGTCAGTTACATTGAGGTTAAAACCCTTGTTCACAACAACGTGTAGATAGTATTATCACTCTATTATCGGTGGAAAATTCAAATATGTAGTTGTCCATTTCTTGATTATGAGGAAGCAGTTATGAACTCTTCCAGTTAGGCTAGCAATAGAGAATACAAAATAAGCAAACATAAAAATCCCATTCTTAAAGAGGAGCGAGGAAATACGCGTGATTTCAAGACTGGAGAAACGTCAGCAAACGACGGAGAGTAAAACAAAGCAATTAATTGCTCTCATTTTTTGGTCATAGACTGGTAACGAATTAAACGTTACTGTTTCCCAATGTGGACGTACTTAAAAACTTAACGAGTCGTTCATGATCAATGTTAACATTAATTCACGTACGCAATCAAAATAATGCATGTAAATTTTCCTAACCATGGGCCTAATTTGTAATTGTTGATAATATACTTTTTCTCATTGTACTGGCAAACGTGTGACTTGAGGCCAGAGAGTGGAAGTAAGGCAAACAATCATTTAATTTTCGTTTAGAATCAACATAAATCATTAATTACAACAATAATTTCTTCGAATGTGTCCTCGTCGAAGCTAAATGTCAAAATCTGGCCGCTATGTTTATGCACATGAACGCCAATATGTCGTTTCGAACTCTGGACCCTTGAAATGAATTTCGATTTGTCCTGTTCATGCAGGGTGTAGTTAGAGGTGAAGTTATTCTTACACCTCTCATTGCTCATTATTTTTACAAGTTACACTCAATTTGATGGCACACTTCTCCTATTTGTATGCCGTAAAAGGAATAGGAGAGGCAGTAAATTGGGCTAAGTTGGGTTTGTCTATTCTATGCTTTAGGAACTGGCGCCCCCATGGGAGAGACTGTTAAGTTCCCCTTCCTTCTCCTCATCCTTTTTAACTTGTAGTTTCATTGCATAGGGTATCCTGCGTAGGAACACACCCTGTGCCTTGATTTCCAGTTTTTTACAGTCCGTGCTGTATTGTCCCTTCTCCGTGCTCTCTTAAGAACGCTTTGGTTTTGGCTACAGAGTATTGGAACTAGTTAATATAATAATGCACTACAATAATATTTATGTATAAGAACTACCAGTCATCCTGATATTTAATTAATTCCCAGATACCCCCATAGGTCACGCTGACAGTAAAAATAACTTTTAATGAACCTTCTTTAGAAATGAGAGCAAGTATCTGCAGAAAGGGGTAGTAGCAGATTATCCCACTTGAAATTATTTAGGAAAGTCTACGGGTAATGCTCCCAATATTTAAGTATCTCGAACAAGTTTCACTGTTCGAGAACTGTAATTCACTGACCGCTTCACGAGTCTCTAGGACATCCGCAGTATTTTCAATAACTTGTAGTAGTATTCACAATAACTGTGTAGTATTCACGATTACTGTGTAGTATTTACAACGGTTGTGTAGTATTTCTACTGACTGCATAGTATTTCTACTGACTGCGTAGTATTTCTACTGACTGTGTAGTATTTCTACTGACTGTGTAGTATTTCTACTGACTGCATAGTATTTCTACTGACTGCGTAGCA
>JACJUY010016170.1:0-11305 GCA_014220935.1 Platorchestia sp. MABIK | reverse complement strand
ATTCGGTACCTACGCCTATATTCGGTACCTACGCCTATATTCGGTACCTACGCCTATATACGGTACCTACGCCTTTATTCGGTACCTACGCCTATATTCGGTACCTACACCTATGTTCAGTACCTATACTCTTTAACACGTTCCCCGCAAATTAGGCCACATGTCTACCACTAGGTGAAGTGCTCATTTACGTACCGGTACATGTACATGAATGATATTTATTATTCTGTTTCGCGACCTTTTTAAAAAATTACTTTCATCACACAGAGTGAAATGTCACCGTGTGATTTTAATCATTTCTTATGAAATAATCTCGGAATTCAAACTTAATATATGCAAACAGAAAATCCAATCAACAGCCATGTTTTCGGAAGCTTTTTCGCATTACTTAGAGAGTGATTTTTTAATTATTAAAAGTTATTCAAAAATTTTCCTTGATTGAACGCGGCGATTTTAAACATTCTCCCGTTTTTTGAGATAAATTTTGGTGTAATATTCTCACTTCATTTGATGGTCAAATGATAATAATGATGATGGGAATAATAATAAAAATAATGATAATGTGAATTGACTAATGTGAATTGACCAATGTGAATTGACTGATGTGAATTGACTAATGTGAATTGACTAATGGGACTAATGTGAATTGACTTATGTGAATTGACTAATGTGAATTGACTAATGTGAATTGACTAATGGGACTAATGTGAATTGACTAATGGGACTAATGTGAATTGTCTAATGAGACTAATGTGAATTGACTAATGGGACTAATGTGAATTGTCTAATGAGACTAATGTGAATTGACTAATGGGACTAATGTGAATTGACTAATGGGTCTAATGTGAATTGACTAATGGGACTAATGTGAACTGACTAATGGGACTAATGTGAATTGACTAATGGGACTAATGTGAATTGACTAATGGGACTAATGTGAATTGACTAATGGGACTAATGTGAACTGACTAATGGGACTAATGTGAATTGACTAATGGGACTAATGTGAATTGACTAATGGGACTAATGTGAATTGTCTAATGAGACTAATGTGAATTGACTAATGGGACTAATGTGAATTGACTAATGGGACTAATGTCACTAATGGGACAGAAGTAAATTACTGAGCATTTCGCCACATTGATGCTCATTTGTCCTGCATTGGTCTATTGGAGAATGAGGTTCAAGTCTGGGGAAGATGCAAGGTCCCGAGATGAGACAAGGAACGTCTCCTTTTTCTTGAAATAAAATAAATTTTTTGATTCGCTACGAAATATTTTTTTTCGATTGATGGCTGTCCTGTTCTGCAGCGCCTACTACTTTCTTCTTCAACTTTTGTCTTGTTTCATAAACTTCCTTCCTAACTTGCTGCTTCTGTGCTCGAGGGGACACACCTAGTACATATATTCCCCGTTCCCTTAACTTCCCACCAAATGGGGTGTTCTTCCTTCCTCTCTTTGGAACACCGTTGTTGTGTTTAGGGAGGCATAAACTAACTTACTTAGCTCTGATTGAAGTGAAAGTTTGTCTCGCTCGGTGCACGTCGCGAGGCGAATCTTTGCTTCATTCATAAAATTATTCATTTTCATTGGGATTCCGAAGCAAAAATGTTGCGGAAGAAGAAAAGAATTTTTAAGTTTCCTGCGATGGGTTAATTAAACTGAAGTTCAACACTCAATGTCAAATTTGAATTCCAGTGTGGGAAGCAGCTCTGACAATAGCGAACATGAACTAAATCGTGCCTTCATTTAGCTTTCATTAAATATTTGTGGAAATTGAGTTTGTGGCTGCAGGTCGGTCAGCAGCTTTTTTGAAAATCCCCTCGGTGACCACCGGTGAGTCCCTTCGCTGGAAACGTGTTTATGTATTTTGACATTTCTCTTAAACTATAGTACAAGAAACCCAGTAAATTTGAACTTCTCAACGAAGCATTAAGAATATATGAACGATGTGAATGAATCACAGAACATCTGAATATATATGTACATGCCAGGAGGACTATGTGAAGGCCCGAGCTAAGGGTTAGGTCGGCTTCCTTTTTGTTGAAATAGAATAGGTTTTTGTTCTGTTACGGACCATCTTTTTTCGGTTCACTGCTGTCCTGTTTTTTCCGCTCCTACTACTTTCTTGTTCAACTTTTTCTTGTTTCACGAACTTCTTTCTTTGCTTACTGTTTCTGTGCACCTTGTGCATAGATTCCGCGTTCCCTCAACTCCATACTAAATAGTGCCTTCCTCCTTCCCCTCTTGGAACATCTTTGTCGTGGTTAAGGGAGACTATAACTTTTTTATATAATAATAATAATAATTAATAAATACATTTGTTCAGCACGCTCCCAATAAACTAAGTTAGATCTATACATATTTAGTTACATTAACTTGGAGGGTGAACAGTATTTGTAGTTACTTGCCTTGTACTTACAGAATTAGTAGCCCCCATTGGAGCACTTGGCCAAGTCAAATATAATGACTGAACACGTGGTAAAAAAACAGATGATTCTATTTGCTCAAATTCACGCAGGGGGACGCAACCATTGTATCTATAGGAATTGGCACTCCCAGGGGGAAAATGTGTGAGGGCCCGAGCTGAGAGTTAGGTAGGCCTTCTTTTTGTTGAACTTTTTCGGTTCACTGTTGTCCTGTTTTTTAGCACCTACAACTTTCTTTTTCAATTTTTAAATCTTTCTTCAATCTTGTTTCATGAACTACTTTCTCAACTTACTATTTTTAAGCACCTTCTGTATAGATTTCCCATTCCCTTGTCTACATACTAAATGGTGCTTTTCTCTTTCTTCTCTTCGGTACGCTCTTTTTTTAGCGGTAGGGAGGCTTAAACGAATAATCTAATCTTATCTTCTATTTGCTCAAAATACCTTTGCTAGTAGATATTCTAATGTAGCATATATCTCTTGGGTGCTACAACTAGTGTATATGTGGGAATTAGCACTTCCAGGGAGAATATGTGAGGTCCCGAGCTAAAGCTTAAGTAGGCCTTCCTTTTGTTGACATAGAAAAGATTGTTGGTTTTGTTACGGTCCATGTACGGTTTCTTCACTACTGTCCTGTTTTACAACACCTAGTTTCTTCGAATTTTATCAGGTTTCATGTTTGCTTGAATACGCACAATAGAATATCAAATAGATGTACGTTATACTACAATATACAGTAAATATGTAAGGTGCAGGTGTGTGAATGTAGGTAGTCATGTATGTACGTATTATCCAGTAACTCTCTGATGACTTGAAGGAAGTGTGTGATGAGCGTATCTGTGATACAGGCTGCACCAGTCAGGCCGGTCCGGGCGATTTATAAACGTGTTGGATCTGCAAGATCTGCCCTGTGGCATCACGCAGTCATCAAGACCTGCGGAGTCCACGTATATATGAGGTGAGTCATATATTAAGTTAAGGTATTAGTGTGTTATATCATATTATTGCATCAACAATCCACTCAGGGGGCTACAACTATTGTGTCTAAGGGAATTAGCACTCCTAGGGTGAAAATTTGGGGTTCCGAGCTGAGAGATAGGCCTTCATCATGTTGAAATCAATTGATTTTTTGTTTGTTTTTTGTTCCGGAACATCTTTTTCAGGTTGACTGCTGTCCTTTTCAACGTTTCTCTTGTTTCATAAGCTTTTTCTGCACTCATTGTTTCTATCCACCTTGTGCATGGATTCCGCGTTCGCTTAACTCCATACCAAATAGTGCTTTCCTTCTTCTTCTCTTCGGAACGCCTGTAGCGGTTAGAGAGGATTAAACTAACATCTAATCTAATTTTGACGCTAGAGTAGTTGTGCTCACGCATGGAGCACGTCAGACTAGACGGTTTTGTGTACCACTTCCTTTTCTCGAATGGTTTTATTCTGGGAACTTGATGAATGCATCTCCGAGGGGCGTAGGATAGGCAATAAGCTTAGGTTAGTGAGCTTTGTGCATCCTACTTTATGGAGGCTGGCGCCCCCGGGGGGGGGGGATATTGTTAGGTTTCTCAGCTATAGATAATCCTTCGAGCCTTCTGTCTATTGTGCCCACTTTAATTTTTCAGGTTTCATGCCTTCTTGGCTATTCCTTCTTCCCCTTCCATGCTAACTTGCTTTTTCTGTGCACAGGGTGTGGGGCCACACCTTGTGAGAAGATTCTTTTATTTCCAACAATCCATACTGAATGGCCATTTCTCATGAGATGGCTTTTTTCGTAACCAAGGCTCATCATAACGCCTCTGTGGCAGGGAGCACTGCGTGGTGCACGGTAGAAGAAATAAGGTAGCGTCATACCCGTCTTTTTGTCCATTGTGTCGCAATGGTGACGTCCTGGCACCAAACCAATAGCAGCGCTTAGATTGCATCTGGCAACACCGATAGCCCTATATCTGGTACTACTATTGGCGTAACGACATGTCGCAATGATGACGTCACCCAGCGTGATTGGAATGATCCCTTTCCATTGAATAACCGAAGAAGAGGAGGTGTATTTTATCCCCATAGAAATGACTTTACCTTGTTTCCTCTACCATGACATGGTGCAGCAGCAGCAGGTTCTGTGGTTGTTCTGTGGTTTTTTGCACTGGTGGGGTTCTGTGGTTGTTTGCTCTGGTGGGGTACTGTGGTTGTTAGCACTGGTGTGGTTCTGTGGTTGTTTGCACTGGTGGGGTTCTGCGGTTGTTTGCACTGATGGAGTTCTGTGGTTTTTTAACGCGTTCTCCGCGTGTTGGGCCTTACGTGTACCGCTAGGTAAAGTGCTCGTTCCCGTGCCGGTATAAATGAATGACATTTCAGCTGTTTCGCGGCCTTTTTAAAAATAACTTTTAAGAGGTGGAATGTTATCGTAGAAACAAGCTAACAACTGGAAATGAAGGCAACAAACTATCAAGTGGAAATTAAGGAAACAAACTATCAAGTGGAAATTACGGAAACAAACTATCAAGTGGAAATTAAGGAAACAAACTATCAAGTTGGAAATTTTAGAAAATGCTATCAAGTGGGAAATTAAAAAATAAACTATCAATTTGGAAATCAGAAATTGAGATACTATTGAAGATATTTCTCACAGATGAAATTACCGGCTCCACTAATTTATAATGAGGTCTCGAGAAGTGAGCAGAATGACAGGCAGGACGGTCAGGAGAAGTACGAGGCACTACACACTGACCCACCTGGGCCCCGCGTTTGCCAATGAGTTGGCGCATTGATCATAGGATATGCGTTGGTTATCAAAGGTTATCCGTTGGTTATCAAAGGTTATCCGTTGGTTATTGAAGGTTATAAGTTGGCGCGATCATCCAGCAATTTAAAAAATTAAAACAATTTTTTAAAATTGTTTAAATTGTTTACTTGAGGGAGGACTCCTACGAGCAGCTGGATGATCGCGCCAACGGATAAAAAGAAAGGTGATTAGTGGTCCCACATCCTCGTACTCAGTAACTTAAAACTAAATAATCAACAAACCATTTGTGCTGCATTCCAGGATCGTAGAAACATCCGTATCAGTCGAAGAGGCCAGGCAAAAGCCCCCAGTATAACGCTCAAAACTCGTCCCACACTCTTTATGAACGAGGACGATACAAATGAGTTGGTAAAAAGTCATTTTTCTCATCAACCAAGCCATTATTTTAATTTGGTGATATATTTATTTTAACATGATAATGGTGTTTTGTGGATTGTTGAACCACGTTCGTAGTTTCTTGTGATTTTCGACACAGATATTGAGGAGTAAAGCATCGTTGACACAAACATAAAGGTTATAGTTAATACCTTTTCAATCAATGTTTACAGAAGCGATGAATCATTAAGATTGCTCTAACATTCGGTATTACATTGCACTGCAGAAAATTCCTGTGGGTTTCACTGCCAAACACTAAATAAGTTACGGCATTTTAGCGCTAGGCAAAAAATACGTTTTTTGAAATAATGAATAGAACAAGATCGATAAGAGAAATTGAACATTTTCTTCATCTCCGAAGGGTTATATTCTACATACCTGAAGTATCATGAGAAACAACGAAATTCAATCAACTCATGAAAAAAAACACAGTGAAATGGGTTCATTCGAAACTTGCACTTACTGATGAATGCAATGTCGGAACTATTTCCTTTTTCATAAAGCGAATCTGTCTGAGATAAAATTTAGAAAGGCTTTTACCAATCCTCAACCCATTCTGCAATGAATTTGAAGATATTCGAAAACTTATTCAATAACATTACTCAATATCATTCTTGAAAAAATGTGAAGGTCTGCAACCTTTTCCCTTAATGTTTCGGAGGGCTGAAACTTTTTGCCCACTTCAATACTCGGTTCTGAAAAAGAAAAACAATTTGGCAACGAAATTTTTATTGTCTAACTCATTCATTCATTGTTCCCATAATCAATGAAATGTTTTTGTTTTTTGTTAACCCTTTTTATGTTTTTGGAAAAAAACGTAAGGGTTATGCCCTTACGAAATTTTTCGACTTTTTCGGTCAATGTTTCCAAATTCTGTGAAACTCTTTGACAACTTCACTATTCGGTTGTACATCAGGAAAAACTACTTATTTGACCATAAATCCTCAGAAACATCTCATAAATCCCTATACCACAGCTATATTTTTTGAATTTTCACTCAATGTTTCCAAAATCAATAAAACCCTTTGACAACTTCAATATTCGGTTGTACATCAGGAAAAACTACCTATTTGACCAGAAATTTTTATTAACATCTCAAAAAGCGCTTTTGAAAACTTGGTTCAAATTTGAAAGTTGAATTTCGGGCCTTTCCTCGGGTGAATCGCGCTGAGAATGACTTTGTAAAATCGTTTTCCCATTCTCAAGTCATCCCTAGTGAGAAATTAGATAATTTCAGACATTTGTATTTCCTAAAATTTTTGGGAAAAAACTTAAGGGTATCCCCTTACGACATTTTTTGACTTTTTCACTCAATGTTTCCAAAATCAAGAAAACCCTCTGACAACTTCTATATTCGGCTGTACATCCACAAAAACTACTTAAATGACCTGAAATTGAGCTGGGAATGACTTGTAAGTTTTTTTCCCAATTTACAAGTCATTTGTAATGAGAAATCATGGAATTTCTAACATTTTATTTCGCGAACTTTATGGCAAGTATCTTCGATTTGTTCATTTTCTCACTCAAAGTTTCAAAACGTGCTGAATTTTTCTGACACCTTTAATACTTGGTTCTTCATCTGGAAAAAGTAATTATTTGACTAGAAATTCTCATATAACTGTTACCGTTACGGTCAACTGATATTCAACTGATATTGGGCAGAAAACAGTCAAAATCAGGCGCCTTTCTCCCTTCAGGGGGATGCAACTATTGTAACTATGCGAATTAGTGAGGGCCCGAGCTAAAGGATAGGTAGCCTTTCTATTTGTTGAAGTAGAATAGGTTTTTGATATATTACGGACCATCTTTTTCTGTTCACTGCTGTCCTGTTTTTCAGCGCCTACTACTTTTTTCTTCAACTTTTTCTTGTTTCATGAATTTCTTTCTTAGCTTACTGTTTCTATGCACCTTGTGCATAGATTCTGCGTTCCCTCACCTCCATACTAAATATTGCCTTCATCCTCATTTTATTTGAACATCTTTTTCGTGGTTAAGGGAGGCTAAAACTTTCTTATATAATAATAATAATAGTAATAATATATAAAAATAATTATCTGCTTTATTTCCGATGAGATTTCAATCTCGTCAGATGTTCTCACACGATGAGTTTTTTATTTGTTTAATGATATCAAAAACTTAAATCAATTTATGTATGCCACAAAATGCCACAGCGGTCTATGTATGTGACATTACGTATGCCACAGAATGCCACAGCGGTTTACAACAAGTATGCCACAGAATGCCACAGCGGTCTACATCATGCTGGAACAGAATGCCACAGCGATCTACACTAAGCATGCCACAGCGGCCTACACTATGCATGCCACAATACGGCTCAGCGATATATGTATGCCACAGCGATATGTGCATGCCACGGCGGTCTACACCATGCTACCACAAAATGCCACAGCGGCCTACACTAAGCATGCCACAGCGGCCTACACTAAGCATGCCACAGCGGCCTACACTAAGCATGCCGCAGCGGCCTACACTATGCATGCCACAAAACGCCACAGCGACATAAGAACGCCACAAAACGCCACAGCGATACATGCACGCCTCAAAACGCCACAGCGACATATGCACGCCACAAAATCAGATCACCCCAAATCAGCGAGACAGAACCCAAGTTCCGCCGCAGCGGCTCTGCCGGAGCGCATTTTGATGGCGGAACATTTGGGTTGCTGATGCAAGATCCGCAGAAACGCTTTTCCATTTCTTCAGAAAATCCCGACCGACCAAATCGGAGTGACTTCGCCTTTCATTTTGATGAGATCCTGAACCGCCGTGCAGGTGTTCTGCGGCCAGGTATCGAGATTGGTGCGTTTTATTCATTATTTTTTTGCGAAGAAAGTTGCTGTAAAATGCAAATTTGAAATGTGATTTTTTTTTATGGAAAGTTTTGGGGTGTTGAGTTTGGGAACGTTTTAGAAGTCTGCTGCTGTTATGGATTTATTGAAGTTTAATTTTTTTACTTTCGCATTTATCTGTAATTCTATGACGAGTGCGTGCGCGAAGAAATCATTCAGTACACACATTAAATTTCAAACACGTACCCACTGAATTCAGTTCACTCTGAATTTCAGCAACATAGACCGCATCTGCAACGACAATACAGTAAATGCCCTCAGCTAATATATCAAGTTTAAATAGACGTTGAGAAAATTCATAACTCATTTATAACATGGAATTTATAACTCACAAATAACATCAAACACATATACAGCCATGGTAGAGGAAACAAGGTAGGGTCATTTCCGTGAGGGAAAATACACCACCTCTTGTTCGGCTAGCCAATAGGAAGGCTTTATTTCAAACAAACTTTATGACGTTACCAAAACGCCATGTCGTTAGGCCAATAGTGGAGCCAGATTTGGGGGTAGCAGTGCTACCCGATGCAATACGAGCGTTGCTATAGGTTCGTTGCCGTTACGTCAGCAAAACCCCACCGTCAAGGAAGAAAAGACTGGCTTGAACCTACCCAGTTTCCTCTACCGTGTATGCAACGCTATGTCTATCATGTAGTCGAGGTTAACTTCCGTGGTAAATCTACTAGCAATAAAAATAGTAATTGATGGTTAAATAAATAAATATTAAATCCAGTTCTACGTAAAATTTTGTTCACATATCCAGTCCAAAATTTTTTTCCTCATGAATTCATACAAAATTGAATATGTTCATAAATCCGTTCCGAAATTATGCTTCGTTCATAAATTCACCGAAAAATTAAATTTTTTCAAATTTTTAGCACGGAATCAATTTTTTTCATTAATCCAGAGGTGAATGAAATATCAATCATGTCTTCCGACTCAGATAAAATTTGGTCATTAAGCCAATCTAAATAAAAATTTTTCTTATATCTGGTCATTAAGAAATTTTGTTCAAAATAAAACCCTAAGAAAAATTTTCTTTGTAAATCAATTCGGAAATAATATTTCATTTATAAATCCAGCCTTTATCAATCCAGTCAGGCCCTGCTCCACGTGCATTTTTGTGCAGAAAACCAGCCTAACTGGTCGCCAAACACGCACTAACTCTAAATACATCAGCACACAAACCCTAAATACATCAGCACACAATCCCTATATACATCAGCACACAAGCCCTAAATACATCAGCACCCAAGCCCTAAATATATCAGCACACAAGCCCTAAATATATCAGCACACAAGCCCTAAATACATCAGCACACAAGCCCTAAATACATCAGCNTGACGCCAGCAAAACACGGCCTGACACACGCGGGGCCGTCCGTCAGCCCGGATTGCTGATAACTTAATCACGGCCGCCACTAATCAGCCAATCTGCGGTGAGGGATTGCTGCATTAGTCCGCCAATCAGCGGCGACGTAGAAAAATTAAAGCCTACCGATTGGCTGATCGCTCGAGGGAACCTGCTGAGGTAAATACAACCCAAAAAATTCCGTGGGAAATGAGTAGAAAAAAAGGGTGTGGGGAGTGATTGAAGAAATGTGGCGTGTTTACAAGTCGAGGTGTGTTGTGTTTTGGTGTGTTTACTAACTGAGAAGTGTTGTGTTTCGGTGTATTGAAATAAGTATTTTGAAAAGGCATATTGAAAAAAAGCACATAACACGAGGTTTCAACAATAGGGTATACATAAACAGGAAGTAAATGTTCATGTTCAGCTCACACACGAAGTATGATATATGCAGTAAGTACAGCAGTTATTCAGAACTCAAAGGTCGCAGTAATTATACAGGAATAATTCAGAGTACGCTGTATACTGTACGAGGTTTGAGCACACTCGTATGTATGAGATCAATGTACTCAAACGGGTCTTCAGATGAAGCTCTAGGCAACGTACGAACAATACGTTATCTTGCGTATACAATACGTCATTTTGTGTGAAGAATACGTTATTTTGTGCGTACAATACGTTATTTTGTACGAACAAAATGTTTTTTTACGAGTTGGTACGTTATTTTTTGCACGCCATGAATTGAAAATTCCCACCCAGTGAGCGTTCCTCACATGTAAGAATTTTTTTCTTCATTTGTTTCGACTGACGAGGAAGGAGCTGTTCTCCGGAAAGTTTTATGGAATGAACGGATTCATTTGAAATTGTTTGAAATTTTGACTGTAGGAAATTTCAATAAATACGATTTCTATGCTAACTCCTATTTCGTCTTTGAGTTCTTTATGATAGTTCGGTTTGGGAATAGTAACTTTCCTGGATAGTATAATAAGTAATTCAACTTTCAAAAATATTCCAATTTGAAAAATAAGTTATTAAGTAATATACTCCAACAGTTACCTACTTTATATTGAAATTAATTTAGGAAGTAAGATACTCCAACAGTTGCTCAGCACGTATTGAAGGAATAGAATTTCGCAAACAGCAACAACTTCAATCCTAAAAATGCAGCTATCATTTGTTTGATTTTTATTTTCCACGCAGAATTTGAGCACCAACGCAGACACGAACTAATCAGTTTCATGCCTACATTTTTCGTGCTCAGTCACATGCAAAAATACATGTTTATTCAGAGAGCGCATTTGAACGTACTGTCTTTGATCACTTTCGCTGTATTTAGCGATTCGAACATCTTATTCAAATACATGTGCATTTCTCTGTCTATTTTTGGTGGAAAACTTGAGAATATTTCCAATATCGCTAGTGCATTTAAGGATCTTTGGTGTGTTGGTTGGAGGGTCTTTGGTGTGTTGGTTGGAGGGTCTTTGGTGTGT
>JACJUY010016168.1:0-14158 GCA_014220935.1 Platorchestia sp. MABIK | reverse complement strand
GGCCGCATTAGCCAAGGCCGCATTAGCCAAGGCCGCATTAGCCAAGGCCGCATTAGCCAAGGCCGCATCAGCCAAGAACACGTCAGCCAAGGCCAAGGCTCGACCATTTCATCGCTGTGTAGTCAGACTGACAACAATTAACTCAATTTGGCCAGAGTTGCATTTTTCTCCGAGGATTTCGAGCAAAAAATCTGCATACCTTCCCCTCAGGTGGTACAAGTATACGAGAATTAGTACTCCTAGGGGGAATATGTGAGGTTCCGAGCCAAAAGTTAGGTAGGCCTTCTTTTTTTTGAAATGAAATATTTTTTGTTATGTTAATTCGGTTCACTGCTGTCATGTTTTTCAGCACCTACTACTTTCTTCTTCAACTTTTATCTTGTTTCATGAACTCCATTCTCAACTTACTGTTTCTATGCCCTTACTGCATAGATTTCGCCTTCCTTATCTCCATACTAAATGGTGCCTCTCTCCTTCCTCTCCTCGGAACGTTTTTTTTAGCGGTTAGGGAGGCCTAAACTAACATCTAATCTAACCTTTTGCGTTACATCTTCCCCCTATAAACGCTAACCAAGACCTTCAATAATATATGTATGTATTTATATATATATATATATGTATGCGTAATTTTGCGTGCATCTTCCTTGAGATTTCGTTTCTTTGAGACTCCTAGAGTGGATTTTGATCTTCCGTGCTTGTGTGTGTATTCGTCGAATTAAATGCTTTCTCTGGCGCCCTTTTGCTCGCGTGTGAGGGAATTGAAAGCCGATGCGCTCCTTTGTTTACTTCGGAATCCCTTTGTTTGATTACTGCCCTCGCGACGGATTGTTCTGAGTACATCGCCCGCCGCGCCGCTGGTGTAGCGCACCGAGCTGCGTGTCTTGGTGTGCACGCGCCTGAACGAGGGTGGGCGTCGGACTTGAATGTTTTGATAGAAAGACGTCTTGAATATTTGAATGGAAAGACGTCTTGAATATTTGAATGGAAAGACGTCTTGAATATTTGTATGGAAAGACGTCTTGAATATTTGAATGGAAAGACGTCTTGAATATTTGAATGGAAAGACGTCTTGAATATTTGAATGGAAAGACGTCTTGAATATGTGAATGGAAAGACGTCTTGAATATTTGAATGGAAAGACGTCTTGAATATTTGAATGGAAAGACGGCTTGAATATTTGAATGGAAAGACGTCTTGAATATTTGAATGGAAAGACGTCTTGAATATTTGAATGGAAAGACGTCTTGAACATTTAGAAGAAATGACGTTACAGCAACGTTTGACGAGCATGAGGGCAAAAAACGCACACGCACACAAAAGCAATTGAACAAAAGACGTTCACGCATTCCGAATATTTAGAGACAGACGTGCTGTGTACTTTCTATAAATATTTGGGGAATATTACGAATATTATTGACGAATATTACACTGAATATCATGAATATTAATGACGAATATTACACTGAATATTACGAATATTATTGACGAATATTACACTGAATATTACGAATATTATTGACGAATATTACACTGAATATTACGAATATTATTGACGAATATTACACTGAATATTATGAACATTATGGACGAAATTACACTGAATAGTACGAATATTATTGACGAATATTACACTGAATATTATGAACATTATGGACGAAAATTACACTGAATATTACGAATATTATTGACGAATATTACACTGAATATTATGAACATTATTGACGAAAATTACTCTGAATATTACGAATGTTATTGACGAATGTTACACTGTGTACTCTCTATGAATATTTAAGGGACTGACGCACTGTGGAAGTTCATTTAATCAAGACACATTCAATTGAGATATGTATTTGAGAGACACTTATAAGTATCCCGTGCACGAATTTTTGTACGGAAAGGAGCGCGTTACGCCACCGCCACTCTGGCAGCTCTGTGCAGCGAATGTTTCTCTTGTGGAATATTAACAATATTATATAGAATATTAGAAATATCATATAAAATATTTGAAATAATATTTAGAATATTAGAAATATTATTTTGAATCTTAGAAATGTTGAATAGAAAATTAGAATCAATTATATAATATTAGAAATATCACATAGAATATTAGAAATAATATATAGAATATTAGAAATATTATATAAAACATAAGAAATATTATATAAAACATAAGAAATATAAATAGAATATTAGATATATTACATAAGATATTAGATATATATCGGAAATATTAGATCGAAGGTCGCAGTCGTCATTCGAATATTGTAAAAAAAGGAGGCGTACCACGCTAGCTGTTCGAATATTAGTCCTAGTTATATCTATGCCACACGAATTTTTGAGGAACAGGCGCTGGACAAATATTGGGACCAGCGACCACGACGCCAAACAAATGTTATGCTCAGACGAAGACAAATAATCTCAGACGCCGAATCGTACATACATTATAAGCCAGGTGACATACTAATATGTAAAGATATTAGTACTAGGGGTAATAATTCTATATAAATATTACGCGAATAAACAATGTTCTAATATCTAAGCAAAAGACTTCCACGTACGACGAATATGGACAAAAAACGCGCACGTGCAAAGATCCCGCACGATTTCTCGCGTGTGCAAAAATCGTGCACGATCTAGCGCACGCGCAAAAATCCCTGCAGGCGATCTCGCGCACGGGCAAAGATCCCGCACGATCTCGGGTGCGTGCAAAGATCCCGCACGATCCCGTGAAGTCGCTATTGAATTTTTCACGGTTTCAAATATTCATAAGTTTGTTGAGCGCGATATAGGGGGGATCGCGCGAGGGAAAGGGGGGGGGGGGNGGGGAAGGAATATTTGAAATATTTACTGGATATGCAAAGCTTCTGCAAACCGTCTCCTGTCGCCTCACTGGCGGCAGAGGACAGCGATGCAGGCGATATATATACGTAAATATTTATGAAATATTTTTTCTGCCTTGTTTTGCCTTGTTTTTTCTTATTTTGCCTCGTGAGTTTCAGCGGAGATGCGGTAGTTTCAGGAAGATCTTCAATTGAGTCATAAAAAAATAGATTTAGAATTCAGACATGAGAAAAATAGATCTGGAATTGAGTTATGAGGAAAAGATCGTGAGAAAGATGCTTTATCCAAATCAATTAAATTTGAAATATATCATCTTGTACATTTGTTTTTCAAATGCCTTATGACCAACACCAGGCCGCAATGACGGTACCCATTTCCGACACCTGGGTAGAGTGGGGAATTGTGGCTGAGTTCTCTTTTTTTCCAACAAGGAAAAATCACTGATAGACACAACAAGCTGTAAGACGTTTGGAAATGCTTAGAAATTGCTACGATATAAGCCATTTCATATGTTTATTCCAAATGCACACGCTGTACTGGTGTCAACATTGAATTGTGTACCCTCGTTCTGTCATTGTACATCTGGCACCTCTCCATGGTTGCCAGATGATTTGTGTTTTTGCTTGAATTTTGTTAGGGAAAGCTTAGAAAATGGGACTAGCGCCAGGAAAAGGCAAATCAGGCAATCTTGTCGTGCGTTAATCAATTTTCTTCACAGCTCCCCTCCTAACGGGGGAACGTTGCAATGCATAAGTTTTATCGTTCTAAACAACGATTGATGACGGATACTTTACATATATCAACTGTTTATAAAGCCAACTCCTTCCTATTTGTAACTTGCGAGGCCAGCACATTTTATCTCAAATCCACTCCTTTCTATTTTCAACTTGTGATGCCAACCAATTTTATCAAAAATCTAATTCTTTCTATTTACAGATTATTTGCGAGGCCAACTCATTTTATCAGAAATTTCCTCCTTTCTATTTATCAACTGCGAGGCCGACCCATTTTAACACAAATTCACTCTTTTCTATTTATAAATAGCGAGGCCAACTCATGTTATCACTATCCTCTGACTGTAAAACAATTTTCTTTGTCAACAAGGCTCAAGGACGGATTACGAGAGCGTGCTCCTCACAGATATTTCTCAGATTTCCGGATTATTTTGGTGTTGTGGGGGGATTTCATAATCCTCTCTGTGTCGTCCGGGCGCACTTTGTGTCGTCCGGGCGCACTTCGTGTCATCCCAGGGCACTTTGTGTCGTCCCGGCGCACTTCGTGCCTTCCCGGCGCTCTGTGTGTCGTTCCGGTGCACTTCGTTCCGTCCCGGCGCACTTCGTATCGTCCCGGCGCACTTCGTGTCGTCCTGGCACACTTCGTGTCGTCCGGGCGCACTTCGTGTCGTCCCGGCACACTTCGTGTCGCCCCGGAGCGCGTAATCGGTTAGATCATGCCTCCAGAAAGCGAGGCAGCATTAAGCACAAAACCTGCAAAGCTCTTTACGCCGTAAGTCGCATCCTTTGACGTCGGCTTGATCTCCCGCCTCCTGCCTCCCGCACGTTGCGTTCTCTCCCGACCGAGGACGTCGCAGCTCCAGCGAACAAAGGTTAAATTCGCACGTGGGCGCGTGAACGATGGTTAGCAAAGCCTTCTTTGTGATTTCAAAGTAGGCAAAGCTGAAATTTTTTGGTTCATCGGCGAATGAAGGTTAAATTTGCACGTGTGGCAGCGTGCATGCTGGTTAGAAGATCTTTCTGTCTGATTTTAAAATAGACAAAGTTGAATGTTTTTGCTTTATCGATGGCTTATGAACTTTTTTGATTCTTCAATGATTTGCGAACCATTTTGGTTCTTCGATGGTTTCCGAGTCTTTTTGTTTCATCGATGGCTTGTGAACCTCTTTGGTTCATCGATGGCTTGTGAACCTCTTTGGTTCATCGATGGCTTGTGAACCTTTTTGGTTCATCGATAAACCAGGACGTAATATGGTATCGATAATGATTTATGATATGACAAATACAGACAGTGGAATTTTTGTGTGGAATAAAACTCGAAATTTTGCGTGTAGTAGGCTATACTTTCAAAGATTTAGTGCTATTTCAACAGTGGGAAAAACGAGGAATCTTTTCATTTCAAACTTTTGTGAAAATGTATATTGTAGTTTAGCTCCATTTTTACCATATAAATGGGTAAAAGTCATACCGAGTAACACAATACACCAATAACAACAATCCTCCGAGGGATTAAAATATTGCATCTAAAGGAAATTACAATTCTGGGGAAGATGAAAGATCCCGAGCAGAAAGTTAGGTAGGCCTTATTTTTCTTGATTTAGAATAGGTTTTTGTTTTCTTACTGATTACCCATTTTTGAGATAAATGCTTTCTTCAGCACGTTATTTTTGTCTTGAAATATTGTTTGTTTCTTAAGCTTCTTTCAAACTTCCGGTATTTGTGCACAGGCGCCTTCCTATTTCCGCCTTCCTCATTCCTCTCTTAAGAACTCTTTTATTGTAGCTTGATTGGGAGGCTTAAAGTAACTTAAAATTTGCGCTAAGTTAATTGGTATGAAAATCAAATGGTCGTTACTTAAATACAGCTCATTTACATATATGTCCATTTCTTCAGTGGGAGGAAACTTCAAAGTGCATTCGATGTGTAAGCACTTTTCTTTTTGGTTCTCGAACCATCCACCAGGCGTGTTCTTGTGGCTTAACTTTAACTTCTTTATAGGTCAAGTGGTTTAACATGTGAAACTATAGATTATCTTCAGTGATAGATTCCAGTGGTTTAATGAAGTTATCATTTGATTACTTGATGTTTTTACAATGATTTTCTTTAATGATTTTGATGTTTATCTAAAGATTATTGCCAGTGATTTTACGTCGTGGTTTCACCTGACTTTGTGCGGTGGTTTACGTGGAGGTCAGAGACGAATATGAACAATGGAATGATTGAAAGAAGAAACAATTGTTCACGCAGCACATCAGGTATTGACCAACTTGATAAATGGCGCTTATTTTAATTTTCTTCAGTAAAATGGAATAATCAGAAACATTTCTTCATGAATCACATCAAGTATTGACCAAATTCGTAAATGGCCCTCATATTCCAAGAGTAAAAGTGAACTTACTTGAACCAAATGGCCTGTATGTGAATGTGTTTAAATTTGAACTTAACTGACCCAAACTGCGTGGAGTTGATAATGGCCTGCATTTGGAAGCGCTTCTGCGTCAGGAATAAAACATGAACACCGAGGATGTTCCACAACTGTTGTCAAATGAAAACTCCTGTCTTCCATGAACACTACCGAAAAAATCATCAATTATTTCACGACTGCCGGCCATGACCACCAGATTTATGGGCCAGACAAAGCAAGCGCATGCAACACCGGGAGACTTTGGGACGCGGCACTGTGACATGATGTTGATGGTGGGCGTGGTGCTGCTGCCGTGCAGCGGTCACTGCTACCGTGCAGCGGTCACTGCAGCTGTGCAGCGGTCACTGCTGCCGTGCAGCGGTCACTGCAGCCGTGCAGCGGTCACTGCTACCGTGCAGCGGTCACTGCTGCCGTGCAGCGGTCACTGCTGCCGTGCAGCGGTCACTGCTACCGTGCAGCGGTCACTGCTGCCGTGCAGCGGTCACTGCTACCGTGCAGCGGTCACTGCTACCGTGCAGCGGTCACTGCTGCCGTGCAGCGGTCACTGCTGCCGTGCAGCGGTCACTGCTGCCGTGCAGCGGTCACTGCAACCGTGCAGCGGTCACTGCTACCGTGCAGCGGTCACTGCTGCCGTGCAGCGGTCACTGCTACCGTGCAGCGGTCACTGCAGCTGTGCAGCGGTCACTGCTGCCGTGCAGCGGTCACTGCTGCCGTGCAGCGGTCACTGCTGCCGTGCAGCGGTCACTGCAGCTGTGCAGCGGTCACTGCTGCCGTGCAGCGGTCACTGCAGCTGTGCAGCGGTCACTGCTGCCGCGCAGCGGTCACTGCTGCCGTGCAGCGGTCACTGCCGCCGTGCAGCGGTCACTGCTGCCGTGCAGCGGTCACTGCCGCCGTGCAGCGGTCACTGCTGCCGTGCAGCGGTCACTGCCGCCGTGCAGCGGTCACTGCCGCCGTGCAGCGGTCACTGCAGCTGTGCAGCGGTCACTGCTACCGTGCAGCGGTCACTGCTACCGTGCAGCGGTCACTTCTACTGTGCAGCGGTCACTGCTACCGTGCAGCGGTCACTGCTACCGTGCAGCGGTCACTGCTGCCGTGCAGCGGTCACTGCTGCCGTGCAGCGGTCACTGCTGCCGTGCAGCGGTCACTGCTACCGTGCAGCGCTCACTGCTGCCGTGCAGCGGTCACTGCTGCCGTGCAGCGGTCACTGCAGCCGTGCAGCGGTCACTGCTGCCGACACTTACACATTCATTGTCGCGATCATTTCCTAGGATTTTTCTATTGAAAAATACGCACCAATGAAACGTAAAATTTTCTGCGTTAAATTCGAATTTTCAAAGCGAGTAAAACGAAAAATAGTTTTGCGACGCAGCTTTCAAAAGAATTCATGCAAATTAGTGCTTGTTTAAGCGAGTTTGTGATCGCATGTTTCTGAACGATTTTCTGAGGTGAACGGAACACGCGCTTAGCAATGTTTTATTATGGTCCTTGTGGCTATTGGCGGTGCAGAATATTTGCGCATGCGCAGATATATTGAGTATCAGAAGTATCTTTTGTGTCAGAAGTATCTTTTGTGTCAGAAGTATCTTTTGTGTCAGAAGTATCTTTTGTGTCAGAAGTATCTTTTGTGTCAGAAGTATCTTTTGTGTCAGAAGTATCTTTTGTGTCAGAAGTATCTCACTCTCCCTAGAAGAGTTACTCTCACTAGTATGGGAGAAAGAAGCGAGGTCCCAAGGAATATGTTGGGTAGTTTCTTTTAGGTCATCAGAAATTAAAGTTTAGGAGAAGGGCTCAATATTAGTTTATCTTTGGATAAAAAGGAAGACCAACCTGGCTAAGAATATCACGATTAAAAACAAACGTTTCGGATTATAAAAAATCCATCTTCAGTGTTCTGAAATACAATAAATTGAAGTATTACAACATTGTAATTATAAATCTTCTGAATAAACAGGATGTAAGATAATGAGATTAAAATGACGTGATAAAACAAAAAACTACACAAAATATTAACAAACAATGGAGAGTTTCACCGCCGTCTCACATTCATTTATTGACGGACGGTTTTTTAAAATGTAAATCGACTCTAAAATGCGGAGGTCGGATAAATTTGATGTTGAATCCAAAATTTTAAATTTTGTATTTGTAAAAATATGGTCTTTCTTCAAACCGTGTTCTCTTATTGATGAGTTGGATGGTTTGGTCAGGGTACAGCCGGTGCGAAAGGAGACTCCCCTGTGTTGTGCACACCTCACAAACAATTGGAGCTCAGTGCTACCAATGTAAGAGCGCTCGCAGCGGTCACACGTATGTTGATATACAATCAATTGTGATATTGTTACTGAGGTGTGCACAACACAGGGGAGTCTCCTTTCGCACCGGCTGTACCCTGACCAAACCATCCAACTCATCAATAAGAGAACACTGTTTAAAGAAAGACAACAATTTTAAAAACACAAAATTTAAAATTTTGGATTCAACATCAAATTTATCCGACCTCCGCATTTTAGAGTCGATTTACATTTTAAAAAACCGTCCGTCAATAAATGAATGTGAGACGGCGGTGAAACTCTCCATTGTTTGTTAATATTTTGTATGGTTTTATTTTATCACGTCATTTTAATCTCATTATCTTACATCCGGTTTATTCAGAAGATTTATAATTACAATGTTGTAATACTTCAATTTATTGTATTTCAGAACACTGAAGATGAATTTTTTTAACCGAAACGTTTGTTTTTTATCATGATATTCTTAGCCACGTTGGCTTTCCTTTTTATCCTAAAAGTGAGATTTCCCAGAAATCAATCTATTTCATTTAGTTTACCTTAGATTCGTTTCTGGTATTTTGATAAAGTTCAATAATTTACGCGAAGAAGTTTGATCTGCTGCTCCAGAAGCGGCAAGAAATCAGAAACATCTTCATTGTTCAGGCAACGCTTCATTTCGTCCCACATGTTCGGCTCACACACAACGTGTCGCTTCCGAATAATTTCCTAGTTTTTTCACTTTGTAATGGACTTTTCACTCTTTTCTCGAAGGAAAGCTTACATTTTTCATAGGATTTCACTACAAGTTTTTTAAGATACTTCCTCCGTTAGTCTCAAAGAAAAACTAAATATTTTCCGTAAGATTTTTCACAATTTTTCCCAAGCAACATTCCTTTTCCCAAAGAAAAATAACAATTTCCGTACGATTCCGCACCATTACAATATTTATGCGAATGATGGGAAAAATGATGAGAGGTTCGAGCCCCGTCTGGGAATGTTTTTCCGGAACATCGCGCAGCTCTTCTGACGATGACAGATGCTGCAGTGGACGCGCCGTAATGAGGTGCATCATATCGGGGCTACATCGGATCTGGGCCTTGCATGATGGGCTCTTTATGTGGCAATACATGTGCGTGATACCTGCGGTGACACAAACATGTACACGTCTGTGACGGCATGTGTTTGTGTTTGTATGTTTGTGTTTGAACGTTTGTATGTGTATTTGTGTGTGTATGTTCGTATGCGTGCGTTTGCGTGTCTTTGAACGTTTGTATGTGTATTTGTGTGTGTATGTTTGTGTGCGTGTGTTTGTGTGTGTGTGAGCGTGCGTGTGTGCATCGATGTGTGATGCAAGGGTTGAGCAAATTAGATTAGGTGTTAAGTTTAAGTCAGTATAAGGGTCAAAACCTCAACAAAGTTGTCCCAAAAAAAGGAAGGTTGAAGGCATCTTTGGTGTGGAGTAACAGGAAAGTGGAATCTACGCACTTGATATGTTCCCGTACAAGTATACAAAAATTGAACGTGAATTAAATTATGACGTTCCACTAGGCGGTTTCTGTGCCTTCCTATGAACAAGTAAAAGGTTGAAGGTGAAATAACAAGTTGGTTCATTAAAGTTAGAAGGAAGTTTCCTTCTTTCTCCATAAATTTTTATCTTTATTATTAGATAATAAAATCCCGCTCTCCACCTCTACGCCAGGGTCACACTCTCCACCTCCACGCCTGGATCTTCTCCGCAAAATAACAGTAAGTTAAGAAGGAAATTCATGGAACAAGATAAAAGTTGAACATGGAAGTAACAGGTACTGAAAAACAGGACCGCACTGAACCGGAAAAAATACGGGCGGTCTGAAGCAAAAATACGTTTTGTTTCAACGAAAGGAAATGCGCGCTGATCTCCTGAGAGGCAGACAGGGAAGCGTTTGCTGGAGAGCGCTTAGTGCTAGAGTTTTATATTTTTAATTTTTTTATTTTTTCCTCGTAAAAAAGAACGCTTGAGCCTCTCAGGTCATTTTTAACAAAGAGATTCGTAAAGCAGGCGGGCTCTGGAATGACGAGTTAGAGAAAATTATGAGTTAGGCTCAAAAAAATGTTTTTCATTTTGCTCGGCTGTTTCATGCGACGGAGAGATTTACAAATCCGAGTTTTGGTAGATCCGCTCTGGAGTGTTGGCGTGAGAGTTATATTGCTTGTGTCTGTGTTCTGTATGAAAGGAAGATTTGTTAATCTGAACTTGTGCAGGCTTCGTGTATATTTTAAAGTGCCAAGTTTTTATGCTCGCGAAACTAATACAAGTTTGTGCGCGTGAGAGGACTGCAGAATAAGAAGTTCCGATAGGAAAGTTAGCGCTCTATATTGAGTGGCCGTGTCACGCCACGCGGGCATTCTCTGTTATTATCGACAAATTTACGTGTTGTAAATCAAGTTTACATATTGCATATCAAATTTACGTCTTGCACATCAAGTTTACATCCGGCACTCCTACACATGATGTTTACATGTTATACATCAAATATACATCTTCTACGTCAAGTTTGCATATCAATTTTAAATGTTACACAATAAGTTCACATGTTGTACATAGAGTTTTTCGCACATCAAGTTTACTTCATTACTGGCAGCATCTTCTGCGTGACATCTGGTGGTAGATGACCTCAAGTTTTACTGTAGATTGTTAAGGCGATTTTTGTTGATCAGCTCTCCGAGGGAGATATGTGAGGTCCCGACCTGAGGTATGCTTTTCTTTGTTGGAAGAGAAATATTTTTCTATTGCGTTACGGACCCTCCATTTTCGATTTAATGCCGTAATTTTTCAGGTCTTATAACTTTTATCGTGCTTCATGAACTTTTTTCGAAACCCTGCCGTCTCTATGCACTAAATGGGAGTACACACTTTGTGCTTAGATTCCCCGTTCTCTTAATGCCATACTGATTGAGCCTTGTTTCTTCCTCTGTAGGAAACGCAATTTTTGAGGTCAAGGAGCCTTATATTACATCGTAATCTTATCCTATCTCGCATTTTGAGGTTGTGTTGAGGTGAGGAGTGGGATTTAGGAGATTTGGTCGAGGGCGAGAACTTGGACGTGAATACGTTTCTTGCGGGGATAGCGGTGCACCAATTGGCTTAATTCGTTAGGTGCATTTTGTATGTGACACTATATATAGGCATACTCTAAATATATGCCAATTGGGTTGATTCGATAGATGCATCGACATTACATGCTTACATTAAATGTATGACATGTCTCACAATCTGAGCCCTTGACGAGAGGCAGTATCTTGACGGCTATGCATTAGTTGTCTTTGATCGCTGTGTTACAGAGAAAAATCTAATTTGCTTCTTGGTTGCCGGATGCTTTGTTATGGTCAATTTACTCGAGGTAAGTTTTTTTCCAAAAGAGTTGAGCATAAGACTTCGACATGACGTTGCTGAAGACTGGGAGGTCTTTGTGCTCAAATTTTGTACGGAAATATGAAGTTCTGAGTTGAACACTAATTCCTCCTTCCTTTTAACGAAATAGAACGGGACTTTGTTGCTTACGAATAATCCTTTTTCGGTTCACTGCTGTCCTATTTTGCGTCACCCATTACTTTCTTCTTCAACTTTTATTTTGTTTCACAACTTCCTTTACGGCATTGTGCTTCTATGCGCATTGGGTCTGATGTGGTAGCACATCTTGTGCATAGATTCCGCATTCCCTTCACTCCATACCAAATGGTGTGCATAGATTCCGTATTCCCTTCACCCCATACCAAATGGTGTGCATAGATGCCGTATTCCCTTAACTCCAAACCAAATGGTGCCTTCCTTCATCTTCTCTTTGAAACAATTTTGGCCACATAGCGTCAATTCGACAACTCGGGTCTAATCTCGAAGCGGCAAAACAGTTGAGATTTTTTTTTCAAAGTTAGACTACGCAGCACTCGCATTCTGATCTTGAAGACATTCTTAAAATAATTGTTCTTCAATTGAACTTAAAAAACTCTGATTTTCTTGTGATGGTTATGCACCGTGCTTCTAATGTGTAGTTATAAACCGTGCTTCTAATGTGTAGTTATAGACCGTGCTTCTAATGTGTAGTTATAGACCGTGCTTCTAATGTGTAGTTATAGACCGTGCTTCTAATGTGTAGTTATAGACCGTGCTTCTAATGTGTAGTTATAGACCGTGCTTCTAATGCGTGGTAGGCTGTAAATATGTCGATACCTCGTTATAGATTTGCTCTAATCAGAACGCAAGGAAATGCAGTTTGTGTAGCAGGCAGTTCCAGTTCATCTCACTAGTAGTGTACCTGTTACATGCTTTAAGTAGTAGATTTTTGTACTTTATTTCTGCTTTAATTAATCATTTGTTTACTTGCGCCTTTTTCTCTAATGAAGTTCAATTGTGTTTGTATACAGAATGTCCCACAAAACCCGAGCCGAGTATTTACATTCCCGTACTACTATACCCGTAATTATTTCCCGTATCCGTAGTAATCAGCAACATCGCATAATTATGCTTGAAATTGAATGCTTACGTTATTCTCATGATGGTATTACTGGTACGGGCTAATAAATACTCGGTTCGGGTTTGTGTGGGACATGCTGTACAAAACTGCGTGTGCTTTTCAAGCAGCGCACATGTGCGCAAATCTCCCGCTCACGTGCGTTGAAGCAGCTCCATAATATATTCCAGAGACTTATTTGGAAGCGCGTTTTCAACCCCAATCTTTCATATGAAAATTTACCGTCCCAGACGTTTGCACTTGCAGATTTTATTGGCGAAATGTCAAGCGCGGCGCAATGAGCGACCTATATATTCGGCAGCAAGAATGGGACACTTCTCCGAATTTACTGCCGGTCAAAAGATATTGTGTCGCTCTAGCGGCGACGGTGGAATTTACGGGGGCGGGCGTGGGTGTATATTGGGGCGTTATTTACGGGGGAGAGCGTGGGTGTATATTGGGGCGTTATTTACGGGGGAGAGCGTGGGTGTATATTGGGGCGTTATTTACGGGGGAGAGCGTGGGTGTATATTGGGGCGTTATTTACACGCACATTATACTTGCTGCTGTGACTTCACTTCGGTGAAATCAAAATTTTGTATTGATGGGAATTCGCGCTTCCGTGGGGAAGATGTGAGGTCCTGAGCTAAGATTTATAGCCAGGTACATTTTTTGTGCAATAGAATAGGTTTTTTGTTTAGTGACAGGCCATCTTTTCATCGGTTCACCGGTGTCCGGTTTTTCAGCGCCTACTGCTTTGCTTTCTTCATCGACGTTTCTCTAGTTTCAAAAATTTCATTCTTCACTTGTTATTCCTGAGTGCACGGGATATTGTGGGGAACACTAACTTTTTCTATAAATTGCACGTTCCCTTAACTCTATACTAATTGGTGCCTTCATCCTTCCTCTCTTTAGGACACCTGTGTTCTGGTATGGGGGCATAACTTGCGTTGAACTACAGTTCAATATTCAACTGAAATTTGAAGTCAATCGTAGAAAGCAGCGTTGAAAATAGCGAACTTTAACTGGGCAGTAAAATCATTTGACTCACACGAAGGATACATGGACCACGAACTCGTGATTACTTCACGGTCAGCTGCGTTATGAAATTCCCTCCGTGTACCACCGGTGGCTCCTACGGACGTTAACGGATTAACTGCTTTACTGCCACGGTGGGTTAAACTGAAGTTCAATATTCAGCTCACCCTACAGTAAATTTTGGGGATCCATTAAAAAAATACGAACATCAGATGGATCGCGCTTTTATTTATTTTCCATTGTATATTCGTAATATACAAGCTTGTGACTGCTGGTCGGTGTGAAGCAAAGGAGGGTTCCAGAGGGGGGCAAGGGACCCCAGGGGAGGAGGGGGGAGGCAAGGGACCCCAGGGGGAGGGGGGGAGC
>JACJUY010016166.1:3457-14160 GCA_014220935.1 Platorchestia sp. MABIK | reverse complement strand
TCCAATAGCTACCCCAAGTCATCCAATGCTACCCCGAGTCATCCAATAGCTACCCCAAGTCATCCAATAGCTACCCCGAGTCATCCAATAGCTACCCCGAGTAATCCAATAGCTACCCCGAGTCATCCAATAGCTATCTTTGCCAGCGTCCCTGATGGGGCCAAGTATAACCAAGACCCTAAGATGTGCATACAATAAGGAACATTCTTCGTAACAGCGAGGCGAATCCTAGCCCCGCTTTTATTCCCGCGGCGGGATTAGCCCAAAGCTCAGCCCTGAGAGAGCGGATAGCGTTGCAAACGCAGCGCAGGGTAACTGAGCCGCAAATTTTATGGCAACTTCTACCTGGAGCTCGACTTGTGGGTGTATGGAACTGCGTACACTGATGGGAAACCACAACCGTTCAGGTGCTAGTTTTTGAACAAGTTTTAATTTAGTTACAATGTCCACAAATTTTGTTACAGCGTCCACTTGGGGCTCAACTTGTGGGTGTGTGAAACTGCATATACTGATGGGAAACCGCAACTGTTCAGGCGCTGGGTATTGAACCAGTTTGCGTCGTCGTTACTGTCAAGCTGACAGCGTAAGTTATCTTCAACTCGATTTGTAACTCGCAGCCAGTCGTGCCACTACAGTAAAGTAAATTATTCGAAAATCTGACCTCTGCACGCGATACATGACGCCACAGCGAATAATAATTATTCACGAATTACGTACATTAAAATGTCAAAAGTGAAATGCGAAAGTTTACCAAAATTGCAATTATGAACAGACCGTCACTCCGATGTGTGAGTGACGTAGTCAGTACACATGTTCTCATAACCATCAACTTATCAAGTAGAATTATATCAATATATTTATATAAATATATATATTTCATTAATTCACAGTTGAACCTAAGCTCCGCTCAGTCGAGCATTAACCACTGAGAAACTAGGTAAAGTTCAAGTTAAGTGGCACCACAAGGACGTAAAACTTAGGCATCTCGGTTGACACAGCTCGCATCGCTAGACAAAAAAGCGGCATGATTTATTGAAAGAAAACTAGGGTTACCACACGAAATCTTTTATCCTTATGATACACTGACAAGGGGTAACGGTATCGTCACACTACTTCAGAAATCTTCAATTTCTCGAGGAAGCCCCAAGATGCTCCATAAAAACAACTTCCTTCAATGCACTCTCCTGAAGTGTGGAGAGGAAAGCAATGCACGAGCAATACAATTATAACAGCAAATACAAAACACAAAGACGGTCATGAACTACTTCTTGGCTTCTCAAAACAGCACTGCAACGTCATCAAATACACTTCCCGAAGCTGTGCTTCTCATTGTCTTTGCAGGTTGTCAATGATGTTTCGATTTGTGGCATTCCAGATTCTATTAATTTCCATTGTTTCCTTTTTTACGGACATGGAGCTCCGGAAGTAAGGGTCGCAACTCCCTTCAGTACCAAACACGGGCTCCAGATATTGCGTAACGAGGCTGGCATTCCATACAGACAAATAAGCAACGAGTCTTGCACTCCGAACGGGCACCTGAGCAACAAGGCTTGCATTGATTGATTGATCATGCGTAAGTTTTAGCCTCCCTTACCACACCAAAGACGTTCAAAGAGAGGAAAGATGAAGGTACCATTTGGAATGGAGTTAAGGGAACGCGGAATCTATGCACATAATGTTTTCGCGTACAGGATCCCGTGCACCTAGAAACAGTAAGTTGAGAAGGAAGGTTATGAAACAAGATAAAAGTTGAAGAAGAATGTCAGAGGTACTGAAAAACCGTAGAGCAGTGAACCGAAAAAAAGATGGTTTCCCCAAAACAAAAACATTAATCTTCCACAAAAAGAAGCCCTACCTAACTCTCAGCTCAGGACCTCACATTTTCCCCCTGGGAGCGCTAATTCCCATCGAAACAATATTTGTGTCCCTCCGAGGAGAGCGAGGCCGGCATTCCACACAGGCACCTAAGCAACAATATTCACGTTCCACACAGCGCCGTCAGCAACAACAGGACACCGTGCTTGTTACCGCCGTAACCGAGTGATGCAGGGAGGTGCCACATGCACGTCGGGATGGAGTCGTAGTACGGAAATTAAACGCCATATTCTTCATCAGTTGTATTGAATAATTTCAAAATTTGAACAACGAAAATTCTAGTAGAATTTACAAAAATATTTACATAAAAGGCTCCTTCTTTGGCTACGCACATCGAAGGCGTTCGTGCAACATAGCTATTCGAACGATTGCTACAACTAAACATGGAACAAATAATCGACCAGCTATCATGAACATAAATTACGCGCGAACGCATATGAAGAACTAGCAGTGTGTATTAATTCGTTCCTTTGCGTTGCCTTCCATATCAAAGGTCTCTTATTTCTATTTTTACGTCCTTGATACCGAACAGCTCGTTCATCGTCGTTGTTTAGCATTCTGAGCCCTCGACATCTACACCCGTTAAATACAAGTCGCTCTTCCTTCATATGCTTCAATGCCATTTGGCCAACAAAGAAGTCCATAGAGTAGTAGATCATTGCAATCAATTTCATGAGATAACAAACTAGCCCCTTGTACAACACACTACAATGTAACTCTACAACGACCTTTGGTCCACTGGGCAGCTTTTCTATCGAGTTATATAGTTCATTGGAGCGACAGATGGTGGTCACGTGCCATGCCAAGATGAAGGTAGTTATTCCCTTCGGCACTGCAAAACATGGGCGATAGATTATTAGATTAGATGTTTAGTTTAAGCCTCCCTAACCGCTAAAAAAAACGTTCCGGAGAGGAAGGCACCAATTAGTGTGGAAATAAAGGAACGCTGAATCTATGCAGAAGGCGCATAGAAACTGTAAGTTGAGGAAGAAATTAATGAAGCAAGAAAAAGTTAAAGAAGAAAGTAGTAAAAGTAGTAGTCTTCCTTTTTTAGTTTCCCTTTACAAAGATGTTTGCTGAAGATGGGCAGTTAGTCCGAAACGTTGTTTTATTTGATCATTTTTAATAAAAATGACTACGTGTAGCGATTTTCGCCTAGCTTTTTAGTCTCAAGCTTAGAAGCATCAATGCTGGAGTTATTTTAGAAAGTAGTAGGTGCTGAACAACAGAACAGATTATAGATTATTTATTAGTTTGAGCCTCCCTAACCACTAAAAAAAAGAGCGTTTTGAAGAGAAGGCACTGGAGATAAGGGTATGCGGAATCCATGCAGAAGGGGCATACAAACAGAAACTTGAGAAAGAAGTTCATGAAATAAGATAAAAGTAAAAGAAGAAAGTAGTAGGCGCTGAAAAACAGGACAGCAATGAACCGACATAACAAAAACCTTTTTTTTTAACAAAAAGCAGGCCTACCTAACTCTCAGCTCAGGCCCTCGCACATGTTCCCCCTGGGAGTGCTAATTCCCATTGATACAATACTTGTATCCTCCTGAGGGGGGTGATAGATTATCCCCCCCTGAGACAAAACCACAGCAATATTCTCTGCACTTGTCACATTCACACAAGCTTTACTTTGTTTACAGCCTAATCTTCTACAATTTAAAGGCCCTTGAATAATTTCCCACGCCCATTCCCAAGACCAACTAAATAAACAGTGTTCACTCATTTTCCTGATACCAACGACACAAGACGCTGGGCATTGAAACATTTCTCATTTCTTCTTATCGCTGCACAGTCTCACCCCAATTTTTCTTGAACTCTCATTTCACAATTTGATTAGCACATTTTTAACCGCTATTCACCATAATGAATAGCACTATTCACTATAATGAATAGCACTATAACGATTTTTCTATTTTAAAAGTATTAAAGCAAAACGTCTTTTACTAGATTTACCAGATGCAAACTTTTTAACAATGAAACTTGATTTCTCAAGTTAATATTTGACATTATTTAACCTACTTAAGATGGAAAAGGGCGGTCGTATTTCCAAACTTCAGGCGCAACTCAAAGAGTGCCGTCGTTTATTTTCTTTACTGCTAGAGTGAGCGCGTATCATTAATTTCTCAGCCGTCTTCATGAAATATATGAGAGCTTATCATGCATGAAAATGAAAAATTTCCCTCTTACAAAACCCGGAAATTTCTTAAATGTACATTTCAGATGCTAAATCAGTGCAGTTGGGTATATACTTCTCATCAATGTGTAGTTACCTTCAGATTTTCGTATGAAAGATTTAACACACTCCGCTCACAGCCAACAAAACAAAAACTAAAATATATATTTTCAAAAAATACCTCCCTTTAGAGCTTTCATGGAATAATTTTCATAAAGTAATAATCTTGAATTGAATTCAAAGCTGCGGTGTCTAGGCATGATTGCGCCTCACGCTCGCTTCTAGCTCTGGCGAGCGCAGCAGTAGAGAAATATTTCTACCGACGGAAGGACACTGCCATATTCAAGTATGAGCATTAATGATTTGGTGCGAGTTGATGATGGCACTTCATTTGATTACTTACCAATCGTCATTTGGAGATGACGTAGGCCCAGATGCGACTGTAACACAAGTTAGCATACAAGTTTCAGCCGATTTGACGAGGATTGCCGCCTCAGAAAGAGGTATTACTTGTGGACAAATACGTTAATGTAAAATGCACGAAATTCCCAGCCAAATTTCATGATGACGCCATTATCCTGGTCCCCCAGGGTAAGGCTTTCTCGCACACAAGGACACTCACCCCGTGATCTCACGAGTAAAGTATCGGCTAAGTGGCCTAGTCCATTGGGAAAACGAGACTTGCCACGTCGTTCCATGCAAATAGTGTTGGTAGAGTGGCATAGTCTGTCAGGAAGGCGGGACTTGTCACGTAGCTTTATGTATATGATTTCGGCTCAGTGGCACATTATAACGAGAGCAGGACTTTGTCACATAGTCCCATGACTACAGTGCCGGCTAGGTGGCATAGTCGGTGGGGAAGGCGAGGGCCATGCACAGCGCGGCAGCCAGGCAGGGCTTCTCAGAAGAGTGCAGGGCGTAGAATTTCTGAGCAACATCGCACGGCACCTCGAGACCCCCGTTCAGCACAGCCTTCATCGCGTCACCCCCCTCCAACACGGCGTACAGCACGGGCGCACCAAACAGGCGTTTACCGTGGTGCTGAATGACAAATAGGCTCTCATGTAAAAACTTACTTGTATAATTTTACTAAACGCTCATGACAAATTCCTGCAAAAAATCCAAGAGTTTTCAAGGAATCTATGTTAGATCCCTCAGAGTATCTCGCTACCATGTGAGCGAGGTCTGAAGAGTGGACGAAGAGAAAATCTAGCGTGTACATGTTCTTTGAAGAGCGAGCGCCCATGCCGACGATGAAGAGGATGTAGAAGCGATCAATACATAAATGAAGTGAGTTTTGGAAAAAGTTAAGTAGGCAGCTTGGTTGGTGAATTTACTATCAGTGTAACTGCATCATTTTGAGCCACAGGTAATGAGGCGCATCAATAACTCATACACATGGTAGTTAAAGAGTTGCGAAAGCATAAAAAATTAACACCTTACTTTGAACATCTTCCCTCTTTCCCCAAGCGGGAGGCAGGTGACTAAACAGGCATTACTAAGTAGCGTGTAAATATTTCATACCAATTTCTACCGAGTTTGGCAAGAGGAAAGAAATTTATAAACTTCAATTAAAAAGAATCCTTACTTAATTATATATCTACAGTAACTAAATATAACCCGGAATTATCGAGCATCTCTTTCTTACACATAGAGCATAGCAACATGAATTGCGCCAAAACCTACACAAGTTGTATCAATTTTTAAAGTAGGAGGAACAACAGACATCAATGATGGGAGTGCAGACGCCCATATGTGGGAGCTGAAACAAGATATTGCAAGACATGACGGAATGTAAGACCATAATTGCATAACGCAGTCGCAAAAGAGTCGTGCTTTTGACCTGCCTTGCATCTATGAGGAGTACGACTCTAGATAGAAAGGCTAAACTCCACAAAAGTTTAGTTTAAGCTTCCCTAACCAGGCATCATTTAGCATGGAGTCAAGGGAACTGCAACGTAGAAAGAAGTTTATGAAACATAACATAAAGTTTGGAAAAAGAAATAAACGGTGCTAACAAAAGGACATTCGTGAATTGAAAAAATATGATGCATAACAAAAAAAATCCTATGCCAACAAAAAAAAATCCTATGCCTACGTAACCTTCCACTAGGGATATCATGGCTGTCCCTTAGGAGCGCTAATTCCCATAGATCTGGAAGTTGCATCCTGGTGAAGGGAGCACAAGATAAAAAAAACCTAAACCTCACCGAACGGGCAGTAACGGGGCTGCAATAAACCTACTACCAGTGACAGAAAAAACAAAAGCCAAAGGCACAAGTGAGAGCGACAGAACTGACTCCTCTCCACTCATTATTGTTTTTAAACACAGGGTGACAAAAGCACACTCATTGCAAAGACAACCTCTGACTAAAACAGACTATTTTTGTACATAAAACACCGAAGAAACACATAACAGGAGAATGATGGGGAAAATCAAAGACTATCATAATAACTTAATCTTACCAGATGTTCCTCAATCTCACCTAAGCTTTAACAATAACCCTGCACCAGGCGAAGTATCTCTGAAATACATCACACTTCCAAGGACTGCTAATTTGAACGACCATAACAAGCAAATTTCCCTAGTGTGAAGTTAGGGAATTCTACTTCACCTCGAATCGTTGGGTGCCTAAAATGTGTTTATGAACATTTCTATCGTAAGTACCCCATTGGCGTCATCCGTTACCTTAAAAATGGTTGATTATAGGTTATTTTAAAACTCTAACCACAACCAGTGTTCCAAAGAGAGGAAGGATGGAAGCACCATTTAATCTAGAGTTAAAGGAATGGGAAATCTTTGCCACAAGGTGTGCTCTCACATAAGATCCCTGATGACTAGAAACCGCGAGTTGGAAAGGAAATTCATAAAGCATGAAGCAAGATGAAAGTTGAAAAAAAATTATAGGTGTTAAAAAAGAACAGTAGTAAACTGAAAAAGATGGTGCAAAACAAAACAAAAAACTTCAGCTTATAAAAAAGTCTATCTAACTTGTAACTTTAAACCTTGCATTTTCCCCCTGGGAGGTTCCCTTCAATAAAGACAAGACAGCACTGCAGCATAGTTATTACCTGCACCTGCAGCGACCGATGAAGTTGAGGTTCTTTGGCATAGTAGACCGCGTTGGGCGGCTGGGTGGCAACGAGTTGCTTATTGCTTCGTTTGCTGCCATTGACGTCACGACCACTGGAAGGCATGGAATGTGAGTCCCTGCACTCTGCTTCTTCAACATCGTCATTCGAAGGCATCTTTTCCATCAGCGTTTTCTTATTCAGTAGAACAGCCAGTAGACCGTATGCCTAAAATCACAAAGAAATATAACTTGATCAGCTTCACGATAGATCAAAATTTGGGTACTGTACTAGGTTTTAAATGCAAAATCTAGCAGGAAAACCAATCAAGAACTTTCACTTATTGCATTCAAGATAAAATTTTGAATTGGTAGTAATGTTCTTGAATTTTTTAGCATTACCAATCTCCAGTCTATGAGCATTTAGCATGTGTATATAACTTCTGCCTCTCACTTCTCTGCCAAGCATGGATACTTTCATAAAAGCAAAATCTAGAAGGAAAACCAATCAAGAACTTATTGCATTCAAGACAAAATTTAAAATTGGTAGTAATGTTCTTGAATTTTCTAGCATTACCAATCTCCACTGTCTACGAACATTTAGCATGTGTACATAATTTCTGTCTCTCACTTCTCTGCCAAGCATGGATACTTTCATAATACCAAAACTAATTACTAGTTGATGCATCTCCACCCAAGCATGATACTCTTATACTCCACTTCAGTAATAACATCAAATTAAATCCAAGTGCCTTTGAAGGAAATAAATGAATAGCTGCAACAACAACAGAAACCCAAAAAATGAACACACATGCGATGTGTAAAATGCCATAGGAGACCGAGCACCGGGTGAGGCTGTGACGCGCTCTGGCATAATGTACACGTCACTGCTGGGTATGGCAGCCACCACTGCCTGCACCTGCAACACAGCATTCAAATTACACCTTTGGAAAACTTGCAGCTAAACATACGTGTAATTCATCATTTGTAATATCAAGATGGAAAAAGAATTAGCAGAAGCTACTTTCAAGTAGCCACATGAGTTTCAGTGCATGAAAGTTGTCTGTTTTTGAAAAACTTGCAACTTACCCCAGTTAAAATGTCTGAAGAGTCTGATTTGAAATCCATAATTTTTTCTGAGTCAAGCTGGGTAACACGCCAAACTTTATCGCACACACCAGAAACATTTGAGACTGTGTCTTCTCTATTGTCAGAGGAAGAAATTAGTGAACCATTTCTAGGAGATAATGAAGATTGGAGCTCAGTTTGTTGGTCAGCTGCTGGTTGAGAAACTTGGCACTTCTGAAGCCGGCACCATGACACCCAAGAGTTCCTCACTGCAACACCAACAACACTGGTGATGTTCTGAGGACACATGAATTAAAACATTCTTGAATCATTTTCTCACAATCCTACTATAAAGATTCTCTTATTTAATGCACTGGAATTTGACAAATGTCACTCAAGATTAAATGAAGGCAAATTTCAAGAAGTAGAACTTACTACATATTTCTCTGAAATAAAAATTATTTTAACTGTTTACCAAGTTATAGCACACACCAGGTGATTGTAAATTTTGGGCTGAACCACTCCTTTTCTCCTGGTAGATTTTGGTTGGACTTCAGATGGTTCATCACCATACAAAATGTGATGACAGATGAGCTCTATCTTTTTAAAACCAATCCCATCAACAAAAATAAGATCTTTGATATCACTGAACTGTTTTTTCTTCTTCCTAACAGCCAGTAACTTCTGAGTGGCACTCTTAGTGAGCTTGTATGAGAGCAGCTGCTCCTCGGTGGCAGTGTTGAGAGCTTCCAAGATGCGCTGCTGCTCAGCTTCAGAGAGAGGCACCTGGTAGCTCTGGACATCATATTGACGCTTTTCTGAGCCGTCCTGGCTACTGAACCTGCAGCCCTGCAAAAGATGAAAGGAAAATTATACAAACGTTGCCAATGCATATTTCAGAGATAATTTTTGTTGCAGTATATTTGACCTTGATGCTCTTTAATTTCTTGCACTGAAAATTAATATTGATGCTTGAACATCAAGAAAAGTGCTTTCAGTGAACAGAAAATTAAGACGTTGAGCATATATTTCTGATCCACGATGATCCCCATAGTTTATCTGATATAAAATTTCTCATAAAACTTTTTTGGATTTTCATTAAGTAAGAAAAGTACGCAAAAACATTAATCTACTTAGGTGAGTCGGATACAATAGAGTAGGAAATATAACTGGTTTCAGTTACTTTTTGCATTAACGTAAAAGTTAGAAATTATAATAGATACGTTAGTGGAAGCTTCCTAATTATAACAAACAAAGGTGTTCATAAGAGAGGGAGACACCATTTGGTATGGAGTTTAGGGAATTGGGAATCCATAAATGAAGTGTGTTCCCACACAAGATCTCTTCTACGTAAAAACAGTAAGTAAGGAATGAAGTATACAATAGCAGATAAAAGTTAAAGAAGAAAGTAAGAGGTGCTGAAAAAACTAGACAGCAGCGAACCAAAAATGATTGTTTTTAACAAAACAAAAACCTATTCAATTCTAATTAGAGGAAGGGCTTACCCAATTCCCTGCTCAGGACCTCAGATTTTCCCCTGGAAGTGGCATTTCCTTTCAACAAAATAGCAGTAAACTCCTGAGAGGTTTACAGCTAGAGAATAACTGCACAATGAAGGCTTCTTTCAAAAAATTCGGAGGATATGGTACCAAATTTGAGCTCATAAGAAAAGAATTTGAAGCTACAATGGTATATGTATTATTCCTAAATGAAAAAAAAATAAACAAAAAGATTTATTAAAATATTCAATATCAAATTTTATTTTTGATACAGTCTTGGAACATTTTGCCAACCATTCAATTTTTGTTACGGTATTTAATGACAAGAAAAAAATTTCAAAAAAATTTTTTGTTATGGGTTATCCATGGGTTTTTGTTATCCACATATTTACAGTATTTACATCAGAATCTAACTTTTTTCATTTTACCTTAAAGCAAGGTCTTAGACAAACAAACGCAGAGTAACGTCATATTCAATGTAATTTTACACATACTCATAGCCACATTTCTTATCTGTATTGCGAACCAATGACTGTTCACTCCACAAGCAGCTCATTCAATTGCTGGCATCAGCTTTTAGGGGAAATGCAGAGCTAAAATAAAGAGAATAATATTTTAATAAATTATAATAATAAAATAATAACAAACAAGTAAATCCATTTCATGATAAAATATACACACTACAAAATGAATAAACATGATATAGTTCCATGTATTTTTTTTAAATAAAGCACAATAGCAAAATTTATCTCTTTTCTAAAAAATAAAACAAATTTGATATTTTATAGTTAATTCCCTCAACTCAGGTTAAGGGTACCATCTGAGGCAAAATGGGGCCCCTGCGGCACCCCTGACTCAAATTTTTTTTTTTTGTCAAAAAAGGATCCTTATGGTATGGGTTAATGGGCCATGAAATATTATGGCGCTACGGACACCAGAACCCCCCCAGGGGGGATCCAAAAGGGGGCCAAAATCATAAAAAATTGAGTATGTTTTTTTTTTTTTGTGGAAA
>JACJUY010016165.1:4087-14164 GCA_014220935.1 Platorchestia sp. MABIK | reverse complement strand
TTTCAGCGGTCCGTGGATGACACGATACCAATCATTCCAGGGGTCCGTGGATGACACGATACCAATCATTCCAGGGGTCCGTGGATGACACGATACCAATCATTCCAGCGGTCCGTGGATGACACGATACCAATCATTTCAGCGGTCCGTGGATGACACGATACCAATCATTTCAGCGGTCCGTGGATGACACGATACCAATCATTCCAGGGGTCCATGTATGTGATGAGATAAACCATTCCAGGGATCGATGGTGGACGCGCTGCTGCGGGGCCTGCTGAGCACCAGGTTCGAGTCGCCAGACTTGGAGGTGGTGGCCAGCCTGCGGGACAAGCTCTTCGTCGCCGCTAACGACTCCAAGTCTGGCCAGGACCTGGTGGCCAAGAACATCGCGCGAGGTGAGAGGGCTTGTTTTAGTGCTCACTTGATCAGCGTACATTATTAACATGCTAGTGGTGAGAAGGCTTGTTTTAGTGTTCACTTGATCAGCGTAAATTATTGACATGGCACGAGGTGAGGGGGCTTGTTTTTAGTGTTCACTTGATCAATGTACATTATTATTACAATTATCATTATTATTATCTATATATTAATTCGCTTAAAACTAAGTTCGTGGGTAACGCTCTACGTACAATAGGCTGGATAGGATATGTAGGTTGATTAGGTTGGGTTAGGTTACATGCATTGATCCCTTTGACATTTTATCATGATAGGATAGGTAGGATTGGTTAAATTAGGTTAGGGTAGGATAATTATTAATTTTTGTCATGTTTATAATTATTTTATTTACAATTTATTATAAATTTTATATTTGGTAATTGTATTGTACTTTTGCATTGGTCAATTTATTTTATTTGTGAATTTATTTATCTATGAATTTATTTAATTTGGGAACTTTGTTTCATTCATTGAATTTTTTTAATATGTTAATTTATCTTAATTTGTTGATTTTTTAATTTGTTATTTTTTTCAATTTGTTAACTCTATATTCATTAATTTTTTTACTTTTTTTTTCAATTTGTTCATTTGTATTTTGTTTTAATTTTTCATTATTTCTTTCATTTTTACAATTATTTTATTTATTATATTTAATTTTTATATTTTTGTTTTATTTTTTCAAATTTTTAAATGTATTCATTTTTTCATCATTTTGATTTTTTATTTAATTTTTTTTAAATATTTTTATTTTTCAATTATTTTTTTCAATATTTGTTTTCAAATTTTTTTTTTTCAAATTTTTTTTTCAATTTATTTTTTTTTCAATTTTTTTTTTCAATTTTTTTTCAATTTTTTATTTCATCTTTTAAACTTTGCATTGCATATAAAATTTGACTTTAAATTCCAGTAATTATTTCAGGAATCTTTCCATATCAATGAATGCCTATAAAATACATTTTCTTCATACTCTAACCTCATATGCTTGGAAGTGAGTTAATTATTGAAACCGTGTTATCCACACGGGTTTCTGCTCATTATGAAGGCGCCGTGACTCGCGGTATAGTGTCTACGAAGAAACTATATATAAGGTAGCAAGCAGAATGAATAGGATAGGTTGGTATATGTTAGGTTATCATGGGTTAGGTTAGAATATGTTATGTTACAATCTCTTGGGTAATGTCTACAGAATTATTTCACGGGTCCGCCTTGCTTAACAATGACATTGGTTAAGTTGAGTTAGGATAGGGAGGGTTAGGAAAGGTTAGGATAGGTTAAGATAGGTTAGGTTAGGGTAGGTTAGGCCAAATTAGCTGATTATATTATTGTTGTCATATCTTTAAAGCTTATTACCTGTTGTATGTGAAATGTGAAAACGCCCCCAGGAATCTGTTTGCACCAATATTGTGATATTGAACTCTAATGTTATTCGCTCATGGACTGAATTTTGTGTGTACTCACGAAATCGCGCTAGATTTTCGACTCTATTCTCTCTTACTTCATAAGCTAGTTTTTAGATAGGAATATCTCTCTAAGCTTGACTCTGTATTTCGTTTGTAAGCTATATAATACCTACTTCTTACTGTTTACTAATTTTAAATGGCTGATCACGCTGGTATATTGGGGGAAATTGACCCAGATCTCAATCATTTGAACAGAATATATCCAAACCTAAACGACTCTGAAGACTCAAGGTATACTAATATATCAAAATTCAACGAAACTATACGAATAACTCGTCATGATTTCTCACTCCTGTGTTGGAACTGAAGGTCACTCTATTCAAAACTGGAAGAGATACAATGCACCATTACTGAACTTAAATATGACCTAGACGTGATTAGCTTTACCGAAAGCTGGCTAGGTGACTCGAGCAAAGACATGATTCGATTTGAAAATTATCATAGTTACCATTCGCTACGAAAAAGATAGCGAGGCGGAGGCATCAGTACATATATATCTAACCACATAGACTCGAGAATCATAGCGGATTCATCAATGAATCAGGATCATACAGAATCACTCTTCGTAGAACTGTCTAGAGATGACAAACGCATTGTGCAGGGAACGGTGTATAGGCCTCCCACAGCCTGTCCTATATCCTTCCTAAATGAACTAAATCGTATTATTTCTCAGTTCAACAGGTCCTTATACGATGACATAATAATATGCGGTGACTTCAATTATGATCTACTGAAACATGAAAGCTGTGAACCAATCTCTAATTTCCTAACAGCCTTTCAGTCTCAATCTTTCCTTCCGATCATCACAAAGCCTACAAGAATAACCTTGGAAACTGCAACTCTGCTTGACAATATCTTTATAACAGACCCAAGTGATTTTCTTTCTGGAATCATTACTTCTGACTAATGAGATCATTTTCCAGTCTTTCTTGTTAAAAAAATATCTATATTGCTTGCACCAAGCCACGGGCTGAAACTTACTCCTATCGCAAAGAAAGCGAATCAAATTTAGAAGAAATGCGCACTGTTTTAGAAGAATCAATACCGACATTGTAAATGTCTCAACCCAATAATGCAGCGAGCATTGATGAAGCAGTAGTAAAGTTGACTGAAACGATAATGGTCGCATACGATCAGTGTTGCCCAATTGTAACCCGTACAGTTACCCCAAAAAATAAACAAAAGTCCTGGATTACTGGAGACATCGTGATAAATATAAAGAAACGTCAAGCGTACCTAGCCCTCCTTTACGAAGGGGGAATATCTCGAGAAACATGTAACCGATTCAGAAACTATGTGACAAATCAGATTAGGTCATCAAAAAAGAGCTACTTTACGCGCAAGTTTACTCAATTTAAAGCTGACGTTAAAAAGACTTGGCGCCACCTTAACTCTTGCTGTAAACCGAATAACGCTGATAAAAAGGAAGTTAAACATGCTGTTCAAGATGATGTAGCTAATTGAAAGAAATTGCTAATCTCTTTAACGGTTTCTTCGTAAACGTAGGAAAAACTATAGATGATGGTATTCCAAGTGAACCTACTGATCACCTGGAATACATGGATCACATTCGAGAACACAACTCCTTTTTCTTCACGCCACCAACCCCTCCGATATAATTGCGTGCATAAACAACCTGAAAAATAAATCAAGTGGGTTACAAACGTTTCCGACAAAAGTACTTAAAATTATTGCTGATATTGTAGCCCCGCTGATTTCCATTCTCATTAACCAGTCTCTCTCACTAGGCACTTTCCCGAACTCCCTCAAAGTTGCTAGAGTAACCCCTATCTTTTAAAATGGTGAAAAAACCTGTCTAATCAATTATCGACCTATCTCTGTACTATCAATTATTAGCAAAGTATTCGAAAAAATTGTGTATAAAAAAGTGTACTCTTATTTTGAACAAAAATCATTTCTTTGCGTTAAACAATACGGCGTTCGCTCTAAAAAATCAACAACGCAGGCAATATTAAATCACTTACAATACCTTTATTCCAATATAGATGGAGGAAAGCCTGTCTTCTCTGTATTTCTTGACTTTCGAAAAGCATTCGATTGTGTGGATCATGAAATATTACTCTCGAAACTACACTGTTATGGCATCCGAGGGGTTGCCCATGACTGGTTCAGATCATACCTAACAAATCGGAAGCAATACGTTGTCATCGACGACGCTAAATCGGACCCACAGACAATTAGCCATGGAGTTCCACAAGGATCTGTTCTTGGGCCTCTCCTATTTCTGATTTTTATCAATGATATTATTAAATATACGTCATTCTTCAAATTCATACTTTTTGCCGATGACAGTACGCTTTTTTGCGGTCCTTCCAAACCAAAATCCCGCTATGATTGCGGAGAGGATAAATAATGAACTTCAGAAGGTTTCATTGTGGCTTAAAGCTAATAAAATAAGCCTTAATATCGATAAAACGAAATATATTACATTCGCATACAAGAAAAATGTATCTCTCCCACGCATTAAAATTGGCAAAGGTGAAATCGAAGAAACCAACTCCTGTAAGTTTCTGGGCATCATAATAGATAAACATCTGACCTTCAAGGAGCATGTCGCTGATTTTAGTTCTACATTATCGGAATCCTAAATAAAGTTAAAAATTTCCGGCGTGAAGCAGCTTTACAAATGCTCTACCGAACGCTCATTTCTCCATACTTGCAATACGGAATAGAAGCATGGCACGGAACTGATAAAAATAAAACCAATAAAATTGTTACTCTGCAAGAGCCATCAGAGCGGTAATGAACCTAGAATGTAATGCTCACACAAATGATTCATTCAGAAATTTACAAATGCTTAAACTTTCGGATCCCTAAAATATCTCCATTTGCAATTTCATAAATAAAACTCTAAGAAATGATGGTGACAATAGCCTAAAACAAGTATTAACTGCGCAAACTGGTCATCACGACCATTTAACCCGAAATAGAAGTAAATTCATGGTTCCTTATTTTTCAAAGGCCCGATCGCAACACAGTATCCTTATCGTTGGAACTAAAACTTGGAACTCAATCCCTGCGGAGATTGAAAGCAATTCTTACAAAGTATTGAAGAGACATCTTGAATCTCATTTTCTATCAAAATACTAGTCGTGTAGGACCACCAAGTCACATCTTGCCTCCTACATGTCTAGTCCTAATAATGTAATTAACCATAGGTAACATATCCGATCTTCAGTCTGCTCTTCATCGTTTTATCGAATAAATTGTTAAATATAGCCGATCTGACCTATATTGTAAAATATAGCATCAAATATCAAGTCAATTATCTCATTGATCAGTCTCTCGCGAAACTAGGTTAAGTGAATTAGGTTAAACAGTATTGTACACCTTAGAATAATGTGATGGTAGGATGCCCTAGAAGTCGCTGAACTTATTCGGGCCCACAGGTAGCTATACTCTAGTTTGACCATTGTACTAGACTTAAGAAGCATTCTACCTCTGTATCACCTGTGGTAAATAAATTGTTTAAATTGTTTAAATTGTTTAAATTGTTTAAATTGTTTGGGTTAGGTTCGGATAGTTAGCATAGGTTACGTAATGTTGACGACATTTATTCACGGGTCAACAGTTTTTTATGTTTGACAAATTATCAGGAACGCTTCCGTTTGCATAGGATAGGTTTGGTTAGAATTTTTGACCGAATTATTTCTCGAGTCCACCTAGCTTAGCAATGATATTGGTTAAAGTTTGGTTAGGATATGTTAAAATATGTTAGGTTAAGATAGGTTAAAGATATGTTAGGTTAGGATAGGTTAAAGATATGTTAGGTTAGGATAGGTTGAAGACATGTTAGGTTACGATAGGTTAGGTAATGTTGACTGAATTTTCAGGAACGGTTTGGATAGGATAGGTTAGAATATGTTTGGATGGGTTTGGTTAGAATAGGTTAGGTTGGAATTGGTAAGCCAATGATGATCGGGTCCACCTAGCTAAACTGTGGGATTGTCCGTGGAATTTCCACGGGTCCTACTAGTTATCATTATTACTACTATTTCCAGATATGACATGCGGCGTTTCACAACCGAAGACGATAGACTAGCGTACATGAAAATACAGTGTGTAATATGAGGACTATCCCACTATCGTATACTGCAAATACCAGGTTGTTATTCAGTAAAAAAGGTACGAAATAAATCAGTGCATGCATGGGACTATAGACTTCTTGAAAGACTTTGATCCCTCAACTCCGAACTTTTTAGGGATGTGAAATTCTTCAAGTGGTATTTCAATGACGTAAAAGAATTAAATACTCTCTTGCCTGGTGATCTGGAAGGAAATGAAACGCAATAAATGAATGTAATTTAAAGGAAGAAAAAATTTCTCACAATCTTTGCTGAAACTCACTCGAGATTCACGTACTCTTTGTTGAAAGAATTATCTCTGAAAAAATACTGTTAGTTAATGTGTGAATTATGCGTGAATTTTGAAAAAAATATCTCCTGTGTTAGAGAAATATATATTACATTTTTTACTCACTTTAAATCGTGTCTTCGTTTCTACGTTTGTGCCAGTGTGTGAGGAAAACAGTTACGTAATTTGTTGAATTTTCTACCTATAATTCGCTAAATGGAATACAACTGAGATGATTTCTTGTATTTTGGGCTACGAAATATTTAGCGGACTAAATCTCAACGGGACACTTTGAAAAACCTGCTACCTCAACCAACATTTAACAGAATTTGCTCGCGGAAATTAATTCAAAAATACACAGCATTTCACAAAGGAACTTCAAGGCACGTGCGTCAATACCTCTTATTACCTCTTATTGGAGATGACTTAAGGATCTTTTGTGAGCAAATTCTGACCATCACGTGGGCATAAGCCAGCTAATAGGCTGAGGTTAGTTAGGTTTATCCCTCCTAAGCCATGGGGCTGATACCATGAAGAGGAGATCCTGTTATGTTGCCTCAGTTACAGATAGGACTTAAAGATTTCTATACATCGCACAACTTATCTGCTTTAATTTTCATGCTTTCTTCGTTACTTCTTCTTTCTCTTCCTTCTTAGTCTTCCCTTCCTCTTCCTTCTTACCTTGCTGTTTACAAATTCTGGCATCTTGTGTGGGAACACGTTTCGTGCTCAGATTCTCCGTTTTCTGAAGTTCATACCAAATTACGCCTTCCTTTTCCATCTCATGAGCACACATTTCATACGCTTGACACATTGACCCCAATTGGTTAAACTGAAGTTAACTATTCAACTCAAATTTAAAATCAGTGGGACTAATTTTGAAAATGGCAAACATAAACCGCATCGAATCTTTATTTAGGTTTAGTTAATTATTTATTAAAATTGAATTTATGACTATTGGTGGGCCAGCAGCTTTATGAAAATCCTCTTCCGTGGCCACCGGTGGCGCACGTTGCGGTCTAAGTATTAAAGATTCTTAAAGTAACTTATAACTTGATTAATCCAATTCTTTGAGCAGGTCGTGACCACGGCATCGCACCCTACACGGCGTACCGTGAGCTGTGTGAGCTCCCCAGGGTGAAGGCATGGGAAGACCTCAGCCCTCTCATGTCGGCAGAACATGTCGAGAAGTTTCGCACCGTCTACGACCATTGGGACGATATCGATTTGTTCATCGGAGGAATAGTGGGTTGTAGAGTTCATTGTCTCCTATATAGTTAGCAGTATGCTAACTATTTTACATCAGCTTCAATTTACAACTGGGTCACACAGTGAATGCAAATGCATGAAAAATAATAAAATGCTGTGGATTATGTCTTCAGACTTGAAATATATCTATCAAATAAGATTGACAAGCAGCAACGAAAATGAGAAAAGAAACTCCATTAGTAATTTTTAAGCATAGTTGGGCAGTCAAACATGCAACTTTTAAATTCGTGAAATAGATGGGTTAGAAGGACTTACCAGTAGCCCCATTAGGGAAACTCATTTCATTCAGTTGCAGTTTTCAAACCCGTTGATCACAGTCACTCCATGCAGGCAGAGACGGTGGAAGACTTCGGTGTGGTGGGACCGACCTTCGCCTGCCTGATCTCCTTACAGTTTCACCTCCTGAGCACCGGAGACCGATTTTGGTGAGACCTGCAACAATAAAACCCATCGATTTAATGCAAATAAAAGGGCAAAGATAAACAAGTAGAAACTCATCAGAAAACGAACGTTGGTAGCAGTAACTAACTCTCACAAGCCGTTTGCAGTGCTAGCAGTAAATAAGTGTACGCCATTCTGTCTCCACCGTGGTCGAGTGGTTAAGAACGCACCCTCCACGTACGTGAAGGTGTCGGCAGTTCGAATCCCGGCAGTGTTGCCCGGCGATTCTCCCCGTTGGGGAAAGGGAGAACTCAGCCACAATTCCCCACTCTACCCAGGTGTCGGAAATGGGCACCGGCTTGACCGGAGGTAGCCGTCATTGCGTCGTGATGTAAGTTATAAGGCATTTGAATAACCAACGTACGAGGTATGTATCCAGCTTGATTAGAATCAAGCATCCTTTCTACGCAGGTACCAAGGTGGTCCGGCCGGCCTGTCCGCAGCTGAGCTACACACCGTGTACTCCTCGGGCCTCCTGGCAAAACTCATCGCCCGCAACATCGACGAGGTCAAGAGTCTTGTGCCTCTGGACGCTTTGCGCATTCCGAACATCGTCAGGTGAAGAGCTTTTAGCATGACGAGATGGATGAAAGTCTTGCCTCTATTGCAGAGTGCTGAACTGAGGGGTACTTGAGGTAACAAGTGCGTTCTCTCCGCTGGTCTAATGCACAGGATGTTAGTGGTGACATGCGGTATGTTTGATGCAACTCGATCAAACGCCAATGTCGCTTGAATTAGTTACCACCTTACTTGAAAGGAATTTCGCGTGGTCATGACTGTCCCTGACTAATTTAGTTTGGCTAGAGAACTTCTAATTCATTTTGAAATGAGTGCACAGAGTCAGTCTTCTTAATTTGATTAGTCATTACTGATGTGCAAACATTGCTGAGATAATAAAGTTTCCACTTTTCAGCTTCACAATTCTACACTCAAACCCTGCACCCTACTGTATTTCAAATTTGTGTGTAACTTGAAAGAATTTATTTTTAATGCCAGACAGAAACCTGCTTGACATCACGCCATCGAGTTGTAAAATCAGGACCTCGGTAAAAAATTCATTTCTGTGAAACTCGTGGCATTGAACGAACTATTACACGAATTCATGCTCGATTCTCAGTGAGAAATAAAATGAAAATACCAAAGACTCGGGCTCTGTTACAAGCACCCAATCCCTAGTCAAAACCCACTCGTTAACACACAGTACGGGACACTTTATTTTCCTTATTCCCGTAAAATTCCCCTCATTATAGCACACAATTCTATTATGCATCGACAGCAATCCTTTCACTCGTTATTATCGTAAAATAAATTAATTATAGCAAAAATTCTGTTTTGCGTTGACAGCAATCATTCTTTCACTCGTTATTATCGTAAAAAAACTTATTCTAACCCACAATTCTGTTCTGCACTGACAGTAATCCAACTTTCACTCGTTATTATCGTAAAAAAACTTATTCTAACCCACAATTCTGTTCTGCACTGACAGTAATCCAACTTTCACTCGTTATTATCGTAAAATAAATTAATTATAGCACAAATTCTGTTTTGCGTTGACAGCAACCCAGCTCTGATGGCGGGCACAATGCTGGGCACGGACCTGCGCCCCTGGATGGACCCCCTGGCGCTGAGGCCCAAAGACTGCGACTTCAAAGGGCGCTCCCACCCCACTGGGGCTCTGGTCTTCGTCTCCCCCTGCCTAGTGTGTCAGTGCGGAGCAGACGGAAACGTGAGTGGCGGTGTGGACTTACGGCTCATAAAGAAAAACTGTTTATTTTCAAAAATGTTTATCCAAGAGATGTTTTACAAATTGGATTTTGAAAATTTCTTAATGTAAAGGTCCTCAATTTGGAGGTTTCATAGCACCATCTCTCGGTAGTTGACTGCCAAAAAATCTGAAAAACGTGATCAAGTTTCATAAAAAATGTTTTCTCAGCAGCTGTTGCCTGTCATGTTACCCTCATGTTTGTTTTAGGTGTCATTTTGAAAAGCATGTGCATTGGTGAAAACAAATTTGTTTGCATACGATCTTTAACCTTCTACTGGCAAAATGATCTTGAACTATTGTGTGAAACTATTGTGTGAAACTATTGTGTGA
>JACJUY010016164.1:0-14166 GCA_014220935.1 Platorchestia sp. MABIK | reverse complement strand
AACATCAAGTGTGTTATAACGATGAAGAAATATTTGTTTGGAATGATGATAAGCAAATATTGGATTTATGATATTGATGAGGAAATAATAAATTTGTGATGAAGATTATTCATTTTATGAGAATAATAAGGAAACACTAAATTCATGATGATGAGACGGAAATTTTAAATTCGTGATGAGGATGAAGGAAACATTCAGTTTGTGAGGATGATAAGGACATGTTAAATTTGTGATGAGGATGAAGGAAATATTCAGTTTGTAAGGATGATAAGGACATGTTAAATTTGTGATGAGGATGAAGGAAATATTCAGTTTGTGAGGATGATAAGGACATGTTAAATTTGTGATGAGTATGAAGGAAATATTCAGTTTGTGAGGATGATAAGGACATGTTAAATTTGTGATGAGGATGAATTAAATATTCAGTTTGTGAGGATGATAAGGACATGTTAAATTTGTGATGAGGATGAATTAAATATTCAGTTTGTGAGGATGATAAGGACATGCTAAATTTGTGATGAGGATGAATTAAATATTCAGTTTGTGAGGATGATAAGGACATGTTAAATTCGTGATGAGGATGAAAAATATTCTCCAAATTTCACATCAACATTCTCCTGTCTCACACAATATTTTAACGCTCAATCAGGGTCGTGAATGCGAAAAGAGTTTCACTGAATTTTATCGAAGATTAAGGCCTCCACTCCGGCTCTTCCCTCCAGGTCTTTTCCTTCCAGGGCTCGCTTCCGTGTCTGGGGAAGAAACAAATTATGCAGCACCTCAAGAGATAACTAACTATTAATTTAACTCAATAACTAACCTAGGAAATGTATTATGGTTTGAATAATGATTCAACTTTGATACAAATTATTAATCTCAATGCCATTGAAATCGGTATAAGCATTTAAAAAAACAGCAGTTGGAAGCAAATTCTTTTCAAGATTCCTACTCCAAGAACCCCAAACTTTACAATTGAACATGCGAAAGTTTTCTCCTGGTAAAAACCTCACACTAGCCCATTCTGAGCTATGAATGCGATGATCCAGAGCCCTCTACACGCACGCGGGTCCCTCCAGACCGTCAGCCGACTTAACCAGCAGTGTCGCACAGCAGCATGAGCCAGTGAATGCTATAGCTAGAGTAGCCAATGCAAAGTACTGGTTTTGAATAATGGAACGGGTTCAGCACGCGTTCCTGGGCCCAAGGATCACCGATAACTGCGCCATAGAACGTAAACAAACTATGCGTGCGAGCTCAAATGGTCTGATCCCGTCAAACGGCTTTGAGTGGAAAAGAAATCTGAAGCTCTGAATTGCTGCGAATTGTGCTTAGCTGCGGCCATAATTTATTGTCAGAGTTAAAACGCTGAAGTTACTCACAAGTAAGTTGTGTGAGAATAGCAATTTTTAAATTTTACGGTTGATTTTTAATGAATCGCATAACGGGAGTAAAAATTTCGAGCTGTGAAGAGGTTTTCATTTGAATTGAAGAACCCTAACAAAATTTTCAGCGTTTGATCATGCAAGAAGTGTCGTGGTTGGCATTCTAGGTTATTTCCTTTCCTTTTTTATTAAAAATGACATAAACGACAAAGGATTGAGAAATGGACGTTAAACGTTCACTTTATTAAAAGCCTTAGCCTATTTACTGGGTTTTTATAAATTCCATGTATTTGGACCCTGTTCTGTTGGCGCACAAAAATAGATTGAGCCTCAAAACCACACAGCTGCAGAGAGCGAGACTGTGCTCTTAGAGCAGAATGTGAGGACGTCAAACATAAATTGATTTCTAGTCATAATTTCAACTGAACTGAGTGAGCTGAAGCTTCAGAGATCAGGTCACCCTACACACCATCAGCCCACGCACCATCACCCCACACACCATCACCCCACACAGCCTCCCATCACCCCACACGCCATCACCCCACCCTACACCACCCCACACACACTGACACATGTGAGATGCTTAGCGTGCACGGTAAATACTGCTTATGTAACGCTTTATCTTCTTTTTTGAAAACACATGTGAGATGCTTAGCGTGCACGGTAAATACAGCATTTGTAACGCTTTATCTTCTTTTTTGAAAGTTTGAGTGACTTGAGGTTCGTTGCACATCAGCTCAATTGTGTTGAGAATGCAAGATGTGCAGTAAGACAATCACAACATTAAACGTTATTATAATGAGCCAGTGAATACTGTAGCCCGAGTATGCAATAACCTAGGGAGTATTAATAGCTTCTCAGCATGAGTGAGAAGTCGAATTTGGAATTAAACTATCCTAAAAATGGTTGCCACTTACATAATGTGAAGAAAAATTTGAAGAAATAGTTAGCGAAAATCAAATAAATCGTATGATAGCATATACTGAAAGTACACTGAGTAACACAGTATTTCCCGACTATAAATAAAAAGGATAAAATTGATATTTTCGGTTAATTAGAATTATATTCATCAGCCCAAGTCATATTTGGTCGTGAGCTGCACAGAGAAAATCTCAATTAACTTCCAAGAGGCTGCAGATAAAACTGTAAAATGACAAGGCTTAAAAACTACATTCCTTCTGAAACACTCGCACTCTATTTCACTAAGCGCTCTCGTGAACAGGTCATTTGAATTGGAAAAACTAGACCACCAAGCGAGGAACGAGGAATAGGTGCCTCGATTGAACCATTCTCATCTCAAATTAATCAGCTTAGGAAGGGATTCTCCGTGGATTTTCAGATCGGTCCAGAAATAATCGGGCTTTCAGGATTAACAGCTCAAAGTTTTGAATAATTTGAGGTTGAGACTATAGAGCTGTTGGAATTTTGTGTTGTTTTGGAAACTCAATACTTCTGTTCACACGAATTTGTTCAAGGACTCACAGCGTTTCATAAGTCTTTGACATTGCATGCAATAAAATTGCTTTTCATTTCTTTAAATAAACATCTCCAGGGTGACGTATAGTTGTAAGATAGGAAAAGCACACAGTGCAGTTTTACTCACGGAATGCTTGTTCTGTTGTAAAATTGGTAATTAGTTGCACCTTTACGTAGTGTTTTGTTTGCTGTGTTTTAAAATCTGAAGTACACCATTTCTGTTTAGTTGTTAAACTTTCTTCTTTAACTAATTTTGTTTTTCCGCGCACTCGTCGCAAACAGACATTGACAACAAAACAGTTTGTGCAACGATATCGAAACTGAAGTTCGCTGTTTCACTTAAATCACTATATAACATGAGATTACTACATTTCACTATATCACAATCTAACTCAAGAGAAAAAGCGTGCAGAGCAAAATTTTGCACACATGAAATGACTCGTGGAGACTTGATGCGGTTGTCCGGAAGGGACCGATTTGAACAAAAGGTCCCTGACATCAGTTTTGTTCGGTACCACGTGATTAGTACTTCACTTCATTTACGCTTCAGGTAAGATGACGAATCGATTCGCCCCCAACAGATGATCATTAAAAGACAGCGCAAGTCGACGCGGGCTCTTACTCTCCCCCTCTATCCTGAAATATTTAGTATTGTGGGTTAGATACTGAGCTGTTTCAGTACATTTTCCTAGTGATTTACTCGTATTTATGCATTTCCTCCAATGGCCTCGGATTTGAAAAAGTGGCTTATTCAAATTTGCTCAAAATTTGGCCGAACATTCTCATTTGTTTGCATAAAGAAAGAGATGCTGAGTACGATGATTTGAAGTAATATTCAATTTCAATACACCCGAGCGTTCTTTTTTTGTTGTTTTGGATGACATGTGGCTTTCATGTAGCTTTCTTCAACATTGTATCACACCGACTGGTATTCACTTTATATATATGTATTTTAAATTTTTTAAAAAAACTCGCAAGGAAAATGCTTTGTGTTTTAGATTCAGTTTTAAACCATACCCCGAATAATCTAATTCAGATTACTCGCTTTACAAAATCCCGTTTTTTTTTCGTTTTAACGTCATCATGCCACGGAAATTACACAAGCTTTTTTATTAACCCTCCGACAGGCATGTTGTTTAAAAGATATGTTTCCGACTCACAGATTTTACGGCAAATGTGATGTATTTACATGTTTATGGCTTAAAAAGAAAACATTCAGAGGGCTACAATTTGTCTGATAGTCAAATAAAGCTCTGTCCATCAATCTTCTTCGACATGCAACCTTGAGACTCGCTGCAAGCTCCGGAGAGATGCTGTGGCCTTCGAGCTTGTGGCAGCAAAACGTGATTTGGAGAAGAGAAAAAGTGAGCTACGAATGAATTTCAAATAATCTAAAGTGTTATAGTTTAAAGTTTAAATAAAATACGAGAACAATTTGCTGTAAAAAGTAATTGAAAGTTTCCCATGTATACACATTAAAAGTCTTTGAATGAACACTGAGGATAGTTTCATTCCTTGGTTGCAGAATAGAAGAACAATTGCAGGTTTCTCTCATTTCTCCCTAGAGTGTCAGTGTTAAATTCTGAAAGCTTACATGAATTGCTGAACTCACACAAGGGCTGTAAGAATATTAAAACGCCACGAGAAATGCATACTTGGATTCCAGAATAGGTTCAAGCAAAGCCTGTTGAAGGCACAGTTGTATTTACCCATAAAAGTACTGTGTGCTCAATTCGTTGCAAGTGTCAGTCGTAGTCAGGACAGCGCTCTGTGTAGTTATGAGCGCATTGTGTGACAGCTGAGTGCATTCGAACGGAAAAAATTGTTGATACTCGTGTGATGCGGGCATTCGTTGCCAATATTACCGATGAGGAATAAGTAATCTCTCTCTGGCAAAATTTTCAGCATTAGAGAGAGTTGCGATGAGACACGCAAGTTCCTCTCAAACTAATCTCATAATATATTCACGTTTGAAGATGACAGAACTATGGAAAAATAAAGCATTTTATTTCCACACATGTCTAACGATATCAAATTTGAAGTTGCTTGTTTTAAATTTTAAAATGTTGAAACTGTCCTCTACTATGAAATTAAAGTTCGAGGACCGCTTCATGCCTCCGTCTCTCATGACCTGACTGTACCTCTCACGCACATTGTTTCCTAATGACGCGGCTGGCACCCGAAGCCTCCCAGCTCGTCCTGCTTCGTTCAAACAGAGTGCTGGAAAAACTGAGACGACCGCTAATTGGTTCCTTGGAGCCGAGTGGAATTTTTATATTTTTGTTGTTTCTAGATATTTTCCCTCTGAGGTGAAAATTTGAAGGATAAAAAATTTTTTTTTACCAATTCGGTATAATTTTAGGATGAACCGTTTGAAATATTTTCGGCGTGCACTACATTATTTTGTGCAAGGTTTCCTAGTGTTTTTGAATTTACGTTGTACACTGAGCGGTTCCAGCAGGCAGGTACTCTATGCAGAAATATCAACATTTCTACTCTACGTTCTCTGGTTCATGAGAACCTGGTCCCATTAAAAAACAACGCAGAATCTAGTCGTTGCTGGTACCTGGTTTAAATCAAACCCTTCTATTGTGTATTGCGTGGGTCGGTCACCATGAATCGCCTTTGTTCCTCCTGAGGAATCCAACTCCCTTCAACTGTATATGCACATACACCATTTATATAGATCTATAAGTTTGCTTTTGGACATAAGTTACAGCCTTATTTTTGCATCTGTCATTTAATTACGATTGTTTTTTCGTCTATTTTAATGATTTGATGTATTTTGTCTCATGCCAAGGACATGATTACCTTCTTTCATAGTACAAAATCTGATCACTCATTTTTGTCTCATAAATACGAGTCCATTTTGGTAATTACATCTTTATGCGTTCCTGACGAGTGCGAAAGGTATCGTCAAATTATTCCGTTCTGGTCTGTACTGCCTTGATTACTAGGGAATAAATCTGGGCTGGCAATGAATGTCAGTTTTATTCCGGCCGAAATTCCGCTGCAGTTTGTAATCGTATCTCTGGTATAAGGCTTGCTCTTTATTTTGAAGAAAATGTTATTTCGATAAAAAATTTATTTCGAACAAAAAATAGCATAACATGTGAATGAAAATATAAATAAAAATATGTTGCAAAATGTATAAATGTATAAATGTATTAAAGGAAGAATGTACATTAACAGGATATAGATTTACCGAAATTTAAATAATCTTACTGTTATTCATGATTATAATGTGTCATAAATATTGCGTCAATAAGGAAACCTTCTAAGAGGTATAGTCATTCATGCTTTTTCTAACACGCTTTCCTTTTAAAAATCGGCGCAGAACTACAGCGGTTTGGCGCAGTAATTCCAATACTGCGTTGCAGAAGTCATGCCCATTGCAGTTTTCTTGCACCGTGGTTGGGCTCGTCACTGCAGTAATTTCGTCAGTTAACTCCACTGATCGACAACGAAATGTAATGGGTGACTGTACGCTAGTGACTTTTGTTGACCTGTTGTGTCTTCTAGCAGATGGTGCTGCTGTTGTACGCTTATAGCTTTTAACTTTTAATCTTTTCACAAGACAAACTCAATTCACACGTTCCAATTTCTTCATAAAGTCCACTCTCTCTATATGGCCTACTCTCTTCACTTAACCCATTTTTACCCCAGAGCCCCCTCCATTCATTAGGTTCATTCTCTTCGTAGAGCCCCCTTATTTAACATGACCCACTCTTTTCCCTAGAGCCCACTCCCTTCATTAGATTTCCACTCATTTTACAGGGCCCACTCATTTTCATAGAACCCATCCTTCCATTGCCCCCACTCTCTTCAAAGGATGTACTCTCTTCAAAGTGTCCACTCTTTCTTCAGGGCCGGCCCTGTCTTTTCATAGAACCCACCTTCTTCCAAGAGCCCACTGTCTTCATTGGACTGACTCTCTTCACAAAGCCCACTCTCTTCATTAGATTCACTCTCTTCACAGGAGCTTCTTTTGCCACTGAACTCATTCTCATTATGAAGCCTACTCAGTTCACAGAGCTTGATTTCTTCATAAAACTCCTCTGAAAATACCTCGCCCTTTTTTTATCACCCAGTCTATTTATAACGCCCAGTGTATTAACACACGCTCCTCATCTGCGCTGAATCCGAGATACATTGGAGTGACATCCTGTGGTTGGGAAGAATGCATTTGAATTTTCGATGGTGCCATTTTCTCCGTAAATTAGAGCGTCACTAGTTGACGAAGCGACAACTCTTCCTCACTTCAAACCGATTCAACTTTAGAAGGATAATTCGTGAACTTAGAACTTGGCTGACATGTCGGCATTCTTGACCTAAAATGAGTAACTCATGAATTTGGGTGTCAGCGATGTCAGCGATTCGAAGTAGAACTTTCGTGAATAGGGGAATGGTTTGTTAACGTAAAGCCATAATTACCGTCTTCCAATTGATGGTTGTTAAGTTTTTGGAAGTTGAATGGAAGTTGCTGATTGAGCTGCTGAATATCACGGGGTAAATGCTAATAGTCGCAACATCGTTCATAAATTTCATATAAAGGTGAGGATGTCTAATGTCGACACATCACTTGTGTATTTCGTATAAATGTGAGGATCTTTAAAGTCGCGATATCGCTCGTAAATTTCATATAAAGGTGAGGATGTCTAACGGCGCAACATTGCGTGCAAATTTTGTAAAAGTTGCTGCCATTTAAGCACTTTTTGCGTGGAACTTCAGCCTTGAGTTTAACAATTAAAAGTCTTATCGCTTCAAGCACGCAGGTCTTCCTTCTAATTATAAATAAAAAATCCCTGCCGAAGTTGACCAACTGTGGCTTTGATCTTAAACTCGGTTTTTAATTTGTATTTTCTAAGAAAATCCAATTAAGATTCTGTGTAGGTGAACCTTTTTCGTTGAAAAACGGCAAACGAGGAGAAGAAAAATTGAACGTCAATACCTAGAAATGCATCACTAGCTTCCCAGGTGACTGGCTTAAACCATTAAAACAATCAGATACAAATAAATTTATAAAATTTGTTTTCAAATATCTACGGCAAATCAGAAGCACATTTTACCGTGGGATTTTATAACCTTTCAGGTGATACGGACTGCACAGAAAGCTTTGACAGTCATCCCATTTGAAGTTTTATCACGGCAAAAAGGGTATCTTGTTATAAAGCTCACTCTACTCTAAGTATCATACATGTGTAGCTGTCCGTGATGCCCGCTGCACCACCACCTCCTGGCGCGTACACCATCCCATTCCTACCGGACTTTATTTCGTGACAGCAGTGGTGTATGAAATGCATGTGAAGGTTAGGTTAGGTCATGTTATGAAATGTTAGGTTATGTTCGGTTATGTTAGGTTATGTTAGGTTATGTTAAGTTATGTTAGGTTAAATTAGGTTAGGTAAGGTTTTTTACGAGGATTAGCAGCTAAGTGTGACGGTTGCGCCGATACACAGTTGAAAGAGCAAAGAGATTGAGTCAGCTTCAGCAGTCGGCCACACTTCGTCTCGTCTTAATTGTGCTGGAGTCTCGTCTCGTCTCACCTGTGCTGGAGTCTCGTCTCGCCTCACCTGTGCTGGAGTCTCATCTCGCCTCACCTGTGCTGGAGTCTCGTCTCGCCTCACCTGTGCTGGAGTCTCGTCTCGCCTTATCTGTGCTGGAGTCTCGTCTCTCCTCACCTGTGCTGGAGTCTCGTCTCGCCTCACCTGTGCTGGAGTCTCGTCTTGCCTCACCTGTGCTGGGATCTTGTCTTGTCCCACCTGTGTTGGAGTCTCGTCTCGTTTTACCTGTGCTCGAGATACGCCTCACATTTTCTCGAGACACGCTGCATCTCACTCTCCAAGAATAATTTTCAGACTCCTCCCAAGATGTAAATGTATAGTTGAGCTCCTACCTTTGGTCTTAAACTCTGTCATTGATTTCCATTTTCTATGAAATTAAAATTAAAATTCTGTGTATTAGAATATCTTTCGTTGCTAAATGGCAAACGGGGTTAAGGAGAAATTGAACGTCATTAAAAGTGCGTGACTGACTCTCCAGGTGAGCCATAAGGAAAATCTTGCGGTGACTCGGAGGCTCCCGGTGGGAGAGTGCGCCCTGATTCACTTGTGAGAATTCATGATGTTCCTTCCACAGCGTCTCGCTACATCATTGCAAGACTGTTGTAACTTAAATATCGTGATTTTTCAGGAGAAGCATTTTAAAGTCATACAACTTTAATAATTTTACCCGAGTTACCCTGCGCCATCTCTCGGACAAAAATGCACCTAAAGTTACGACTTTACTGCCAAAAGACGCAGAATTAATCCAGCATTTTTCTTATAAATATTGTAACTCTATACTTGAAATTTTTGAGTTATGACAGTCTTGCAATGATGCAGCTGTCTATACAGGGTGTCCACAAAATATGTATCCTCTGATTGATGTATGTACAGTCTAAATGATACAGGAACCAAATAACTGGAACCATATAACTGTTCCATGCAACAATATACGTAACAGTTTCGTCATATGCAACCATACAACAGTTTCGTTATATGCAACCATATAACAGTTTCGTTATATGCAACCATATAACAGTTTTGTTATATGCAACCATATAACAGTTTTGTTATATGCAACCATAAAACAGTTTCGTCATATGCAACCATACAACAGTTTCGTCATATGCAACCATACTACAGTTTCGTTATATGCAACTATTTTACAGTTTCGTTATATGCAACCATATAACAGTTTTGTTAAATGCAACCATTTTACGGTTTCGTTATATGCAACCATATAACAGTTTCGTTATATGCAACCATATAACAGTTTTGTTATATGCAACCATATAACAGTTTCGTCATATGCAACCATACAACAGTTTTGTCACATGCAACCATTTTACAGTTTCGTCATATGCAACCATTTCACAGTTTCGTTATATGCAACCATATAACAGTTTTGTTATATGCAACCATATAAAAGTTTTGTTATATGCAACCATACAACAGTTTTGTTATATGCAACCATATAACAGTTTCGTCATATGCAACCATATAACAGTTTTATTATATGCAACCATATAACAGTTTTGTTATATGCAACCATACAACAGTTTTGTTATATGCAACCATATAACAGTTTCGTCATATGCAACCATACAACAGTTTCGTTATATGCAACCATATAACAGTTTCGTTATATGCAACCATACAACAGTTTTGTTATATGCAACCATATAACAGTTTCGTTATATGCAACCATATAACAGTTTTGTTATATGCAACCATATAACAGTTTTGTTATATGCAACCATATAACAGTTTTATTATATGCAACCATATAACAGTTTTGTTATATGCAACCATATAACAGTTTTGTTATATGCAACCATATAACAGTTTTGTTACATGCAACCATATAACAGTTTTATTATATGCAACCATATAACAGTTTCATTATATGCAAACATATAACAGATACGATATTATGTATACATATGTATTTCGATCAGTGGAGACGTTTTTTGTGGGCACCCTGTCTAATGCAGGCAGTCTTATTTTACTGATGAGTGTTGATTTGTATTTTTCTTTGGGAGAGCGAATTTGTTCAGGTTTAGACGTTAGCATATTATTGTGTGTGGTCTCGGCATCCACTTGACTCGTTGTAACTTTGCCTAAGTTGAAGCGTTAACTATTTGCCAAGTTGTAGCACTTATTTCATAAAATTTTTATCAGTAAAGTAAGTATTTCACACAAGGTTTTATCATTTAATTATAGATCAAGCTGCAGAATTCATTTATTTATCAAGTTATGGCATCTATCTCGTTTATCAAGTCACAAAGGTTATTTGAACACCAGGTTGAAACTTTAAATTTCAAATTTGAAGTATTTGTTTTTTCCTAAAATTTCACTTATCAACCATCAATCTTTAAATTCGTAAAATTTATAATATTGTCAATTCCCAGCATTCATTTTTTGGTCACAACGTAGAAGTTACAAATCGTTCGAATGACAGAAGTTGTTTCGTCGTAATGAAGAGAAGCGTGTCTGAAATTTATATTTACTCAACAGTCTTCAGCAAAACTCGATCTTCTTCGCTCGAGAGAACTTCTCAACACAAGCCGAAAAACTGTGCCAGTGATCCTAAACTTGCAATAATAATAAAATAGTTATCTCCAGCACCCCTGCTAATACAATTAATTATACTGATATTGCAACCATTATTATGCACGTGATTGTCATCATCATTTTTACTAACAGCTGCAATACTGAAAGTATCTATTTATTACAAAATGAGACAATGAGTTTGACGCTTAGCAATCACGAGATAAAATTTCATTCCAACTTCGTGAAAATATTTTATTTTACAACTTTTTCAATCTCATTTAAAACTTTTTTGCGTGAGTTTCAATGTTCTCATCTAAAATCAGACGAAGAATTCTCCCTGTATGCGAGAACTATCATGAAAAAGAGACTTCCCTGAAAATGATACAGCAATTACCTATCCGAAAAATCCTTTGCCAAAATATTGGAATTACCGCTATCATGCTACAAACAACGTTATAATTTTCATTTTACGATGAAACATCGGACTGATAAATGTTTTGAATAGGTGCAATAATAATTTGATTATCGAACAAGGTAAACAGCAAATCGTTTTTCAGATTGAACTGACGAGTAAATAGCCGGAGCTCGTTTGCATCAAGAATAACACGCATGTGCGCTGTTAAAATTTAAATAGTTGAAAAGATTTTCAAATAACATGAGACAAAATCGAAGGAAAATGAGCATCATTGCTTAAGACATCGGTGGCTAAATCAATTGTGGTTGCTTATATTACCAAGGTAAAATATAACCCTATAACCTCACCATTTCAGGTTTTTCTCAATAACAGTTTGTCTCCGTTTAAAAGTCGCAAGTAAAATGCATCCATAATGCGCTAGATGACTCCTTCACAGGCTCGTGTCGAAGAAAAAAAGTTGTGAGCAAATCAAATTAACAATGCAAATCTGCATGAAGAAGACCAGGAATTCTGTATCTCTGCCTCGTTCGATTGGATTCCTGCTCTACTCAACCATAATTATTCAAAATAACCCTCTCAACCTTTGCACAAAATAGCTCTAGAATTTCAAACACAAGCTCAAGGCTTGCAAATCACGAATCAGGAATTTGCAAGCCACATTCATCTTCCGTTCATTTTGGCCATCGATGCTGTTGCTTGCTTGATAAATATGCCAATGATGCCTCCACTTCTTTCATTCTCTCTTCATAGATATTAAGCTACTGGTATGTTTTTCTAGATCTTATGAAGCTACTATTTTATAACTAAGCTACAATTAACCTACTAGTTTGCTTAACGCTTATTTTCTGCTTCTAAGTGTTTTCGTGCTAAGCAGAAGTTACTCACACAATATCTTCTGAGAAGTAATTCATTTCATATATCTAATTTGCACGGTGCAATTCTCTCACAATAATACCCTGCATATCCTCCTCTTCTGCTGTTCCTAACCAAGTCGCGTAAGCAATTCTTCTCTCTCTGCTTATTCAGACTCGTTTATCCCTCTCCTCTCCAGCGCTGTCAACTCTCGAGTCTCAGAGATGTTAAAAACACGAAACAATTAAATGCCCTTGCACGATCTTCCTCGTGTCCATTTCTCTTCTCTCTTTCCCGGTCTCTTGCTCTATCTCGCTCTCTCTCCCATTCACTTTCGTTTACAATTTAATGCACTTTTTTGAATTTTCCATGTTTAAAGCCTTTCCCGCGACTTTGTGATATAATTACACATTTATCGTTTTATTGCAATCAGTATGTCACTTCACGTGCTGAAAATCAATCGAATTCATCTGTCCTCAATTTTACGCTAAATTTTGCGTTTACAAGTTAACATTTTTATAGACAACCTCAGCAGATTTCTCTTACGTGCTTTTGCTTCAGCTATTTGGTCGCTTGATTTTATTCGAAAACGGACTTTTTGTCCCCGTAACGAGTTTGTGTTAACTTCTATGAAGCTTCCCAATAACAAGTGTATTATTTTGTTTACTGACACGACCATCAATGGGTCTGAATTTGACGCGTTTGGTATCCACTCATGTCGTCACATCACTCACTCACTCCAGTAGTCACAACATCACTCACTCCAGTAGTCACAACATCACTCACTCATTCACTCCAGTAGTCACATCACTCACACCAGTAGTCACAACATCACTCACTCACTCCAGTAGTCACAACATCACTCACTCATTCACTCCAGTAGTCACATCACTCACACCAGTAGTAACAACATCACTCACTCNAGTAGTCACAACATCACTCACTCCAGTTGTCACAACATCACTCACTCCAGTTGTCAACATCACTCACTCCAGTAGTCACAACATCACTCACTCCAGTAGTCACAACATCACTCACTCCAGTAGTCACAACATCACTCACTCCAGTAGTCACAACATCACTCACTCCAGTTGTCACAACATCACTCACTCCAGTTGTCACAACATCACTCACTCCAGTAGTCACAACATCACTCACTCCAGTAGTCACAACATCACTCACTCCAGTAGTCACAACATCACTCACTCCAGTTGTCACAACATCACTCACTCTAGTAGTCAAAACATCACTCACTCACTCCAGTAGTCACAACATCACTCACTCATTCACTCCAGTAGTCACATCACTCACTCCAGTAGTCACGTCAATCACTCCAGTAGTCACAACATCACTCACTCATTCACTCCAGTAGTCACATCACTCACTCCAGTAGTCACAACATCACTCACTCATTCACTCCAGTAGTCACATCACTCACTCCAGTAGTCATATCACTCACTTACTCCAGTAGACACTACTTACACGAAACACTGCAGTAGTCACATCATTCGAAGCTATAATTGCTGTCCAAGTCGATATCGTATAGTCCTTAGTTACACTCGTGTCTCAAATTTTTACACTAAATAATTTTTTCAAGCACATGACCTTTCGCAAAAATAATTTTTGCTGTATTCGACAGCCAAAGACTCACATCAAGCGAGGTGAAGGCATCGTGTACTAAGGGCTTTACAAAATGTAAGACTATCTCAAAGTCGTTAGGTACAAGTCTCGAAACGATTTTTAATTTTTTAAGCTCACTGATATCTGCCAATCATAACCAAATTCGAAGTGAAGGTATCTACTGGAAACACGCTTGGGAAATTCATTACAGAAAATTGATACCTATGAGGTTTTTTGGAATGTGTGTTCGATACCTCATTTAATGTTAATGGTTTACCCATATTAAAAAAAGTGTTCTGATGCATATTTCAGACCGAGGGGAGTA
>JACJUY010016162.1:0-11825 GCA_014220935.1 Platorchestia sp. MABIK | reverse complement strand
AAAACCGGCCCTCAACATTACCGATAGTTCATATCCATTGCAAATAGTAACTAAATAGCAATTTTGTCCTTTATTTTTTATTTTTTATTTTTATGATATGTTTTTATTTTGGTTTCGTGATCTGTTTTAATGACTGTCTACAACATTTTTGTTTCTTCTTTTATTGCAGACATAATGAATTGTATTTTTGAACTGATGATGGAGCTGGACTCCGAAACGTTTTCCAATGAAACATGATTAAATTCCTTGGAATTTTCCTCGTTTTTAAGTTTCCAACACAGAGAAGCTGTGGCATCATATATTCCAACCCAACATCATTTGAAGTCTTCCAGCTTCCATCGGTTCTATTCACTAGCTGGAGATAATGCAGAATAAATCTACAAACACAAGAGTACATCTTTGCCTATATCACTTAATAGTAACACACCTACATTTCTTTCTCTAGTCTCTACACGATACGCTTCACATAACTGGTGGCCTCTGCTCAGCTCGCAGAGGTTTCATAGCTAACGTCCGGAAGTGAGCGTTTCCGGCGGAAAACGAGCGGGCTTGCGGAATGGTTCTTTCGAGGTTCGAAGGTCTAAATTTTCTATCGCTGATTGGAAATATAAATTCCCTAAATTGCTGTGAAGGCAGCACACTCCTCTCTCTCAATAGTGCTAGGTAAGACTACTACAATATCCTTAACCGATCGCTCACAAAGTCTAGTACCCCCGGAAGCATAGACTCCAGTCTCGCAGGATTTCGACCCCGCTCACCCCTCTCCCTCCACCTCCGAGTTGCTACATGAAGTTGCCATTCGCGCCAATTATTTAACTATGTAGTACTACTGAGGTTTATTAACCTATCTGTTCGTTATACAGTTAGTATTAATCCCTACATTTTAAACACTACAAGTACTTAGTAAGTGGATAGAACAGCGGAATACCAAAGTTAACCTGCATTATTTCATTGTAATAAATTATGACAACGACCGCTGGTGTTTGGCCATTCAACCCTCCATCTCGGCACTCAAAATCAGGGATTCTGTAACTTTTTTAACTTAATCTTAAACAAACTGAACTTGGCTACCCTAACCCAACCTAACCTAACTTAACCTAACCTACTTAACCTAACTTAAGTTAACTTAACCTAACCGTAATGACCCTAACCTAAAAATGCTGTAGCTGCTCGGAAGTGGTGCTGTAGCTGCTCGGAGGTGGAAGGAGAGGGGTGGGCGGTGTAGAAATCCTGCGAGACTGGAGTCTATGCCCCCCGGAACTGTCCGGCCGCCGCAGCGTCGCCCCCCGCACGCGTCCGTCCGATCCTGAACGACGCACCGACTCTACCCGAGCCAGGGGCCACTGACATCTTGGAGCCTGCGAGTCTCGTATCGGCATGAGGTCCTCTTGGGGTGAGGGACGCCTTGGTGTCATCCATTTACTCCGACGAGTGATTCCTTGAAGATAGTATGGTCTTCATAATCGACAGAACTGGTCCACCAGCGTCTCTACTGACTCTGGTCTATGTTTCTCGGGCAGTATATCGCCACCAGCTTCATGTTGAACTGTCTTAACGAGATAATCTTCAGCTTCCTTGCATTTCTGAAGTTGACTTTGTACTGGTTGGGTAAAGGTGCCGGGAGTCGACATCGCCCACACCAACCATTTGCGTCCCAGTTTGAGCACCGTACGGGCCAATTTGAATAGACTTGACCGCCTACTCACTCTGTTGATCAATGCTCGCAATGGTGGGAATAATTTGGTCCGGTTCGCTTTGCGACTGATTCCTGGGAAGACCCCTGATAGCCGCTTTCCTTGGGTGGTGCACCGGGCGTCAGTAGTGCCGTTTTCCAATTGAGAAGCCGGGAGGGTGGAACAATGACAGTGGACGAGATGCCCAGTGTCTGTAGGGCGAGAGGATGGGTCCGCTGTGTTCCCATTCGTGTCCACGAGGTTTCGCTCGCCAAGAAGTTCTCCGACATCGTCAGGAGGGCCCACACATGCGGACCCAGCATCTACGGTTGTCGCACGGCAAAGAAAGTCAGTGACCAGGCTCGGGCGTACGGAGGCATCGCCCAGGTCGGCGATGCGGCGAAGGGTGAACGCAGCGACGGCCGGAGAGCGTGCAATCCGAAGACCGGGACTCTAGCTCTGTAGGGGGACAATCTCGTTAGTAAACTGGTTATCTTTGAGCCAAAAGGAACGCTGATTGTCTCCAGCTTCAACCCTGACTCGAACACTGTGAAACACATCTTTTAATTCAATTGTAAAGGCGACCTGATGGAGTCGAAATTTCAGCAGTATTCCCCCAAGACTATCGTTCAAATCGGAACCTGTCAATAACTCATCCTTGAGGCAGTGTACACTGCACTTTACTGAACCATCGAACACTGACCCGACCCTCCCATCTCGTGCTAGTTGCACAGAAAGCTTAGGTGAACACAACGCTGCATCTTTATCGGAGGGTTCCTTGTCAACTACATCCTCTACATGATCATTGTCGACATATGATTGCATCGTCTCAATATTAAGTGGTGCATGAAAGGGATCTCTAAGCAATCTTCCTAATACGGACACGTCATTACTACATGATTTCTGTGGAGCTCTAGTAACGGGTAAAGAGGCATCAATCCTTTCGTCTTGCTCTCCAATACCATCACTTAACATACTTACAGATTTGGTGCCTAATGCACTCAGACCATGAACCTCGTCATCTACCCGTTCCTCGCCGAGAACCTGCACCCCAGGAGTCGGTCCACGTTTCTCGCTCACGAAATGATGAACCTCGCGGTTTATGAGCGACGTCTGTAGGGTGGTGGGCGGCTGGGCTCCTACTCCTCCATCCAATGGTCCCAACAGTGCCCAACCCAGGGCGGTCTTGCAGGCGAGAGGGCCTCGTACACCGTAGTGTCTAGATGCCATGAGCGACACGGCATCTCTTCCGATGAGCATCAGCGACCGAGCCGAAGGGTCGAACTCATTGTAATGCTTGGCTAGGTGCGCAACATGACCGAGCCTCTTCACCACGTCAGGAGTGGCAACTTCGTCGGTCGTGTCCGGGATGTTCTTGTTAGTCCGCGTGATGGGTAGCTGGTGCCTTTGATTCTCACCCACACCTTTTATCATGAGCCCGGTGATAGTGTGTCCATCCACCTCGGACGACAGACCGTTCAATGTTCTGATGGCGTACTTCCAAGGAGTGGCCTTAAGATCGAGCTGCTCTATCAGAAAAGGGTCTGCAAAGCATCTTGAGCTTTGCTCGTCGATGATGGCGTAACAGCGTACTTTTTTCTGGGTAGATGTCGAGGTGACATCCACCAACAGCGTCTTTGAAAATTCTCTGTACTCCAGGCCGAGGCATTTCGTTCTGGGGCAGGTAACAACCTCACCAGGGGTCGCCTGTTTGATGCTCGAATGATGCATGATTGTCAAGTGTGTTCCTTGACAGTAGGAACACTGTACTTGCTTGTCGCAATTCCTGATAAAATGGGGGCCGAGGCACCGGAAGCACATCTTTGCCTCAGTGATAAGCTTCTTCATCTGGTCGATGGGTAGTCTTCCAAAGGACCGGCATTCCCAGGTTCCATGGGCATCGACTTTGTGGAAAATACACTTGTAGGCTCTATGTTTAGTTTCTGGGGGTTGTCCGTTATAGGGTCCCCGTATATCATATCTTGACTCAGGTTCGTTGTAGGTCACCATGGACTGGTCACCTTCAATAGGCTCTTTCTTGGTTTTCTTGTCAGCGCTGGTGTGCAGAACCAGAGCAGGTTTGGATCTTCCACCTGACAGTGCCGGGTTGAAAAAGGGATCCCTCATCGCTCTTTCTTCGTCTCTCAGGAACTGGTTGAAGAATGAAAACGTTGGGCGCTGCCCACTCTTGACTCGTTGGTCAGATGCTTTCCTATGCCATCGGCGTTGCAGATCTGGCGGATGTTTGAGTGCCAAGAGCCTCATGCCTTTGGTAGTACAAAATTCTTCAAGCTCTTCTGATTTTACTGCATTGGTAAGTGCGGTACTTGTAGCATCTACGAACTCCTGGAGAGCTGCAATATCCCCGGGAGGGATGTTTGGGAAGTTCAGAAGTTGGTCTGCCGTGTGTTCTGCTAGCATCCAGTCCGAACCGTAACGCTCACGCAGGGTGTTCCACACCACCTGCAACACTGCCTCTGCATTGTTTCAGATGACTGATCTCATAGTTCTTAGAACGTACTCTTGAGGTTTACCCGCAGTATTGGCCGCCAAAATTTGTAGTTCTTCGATGGGGCCCAGAGCTAATCCTTGCAGTCGATTCTTCAGATCAGACTCTCAACAATGATACAATCCGATGTCTCCTCTGAAGGGGTTGGCAGGGGTCTTCAACAGCTCTGCCCGAATGAGGTGAACTGAAGCAGCATCTAGAGTGCTTCCCTGCCTGGAAGCTCTAAGTTGATGGTTTGAATCTACTCTAGGCTCTAGAATCGACCTGCGAGAGCTCACGGAAGCCCGGTCCATGAGCCCTACCAGATCATCTAGTTTGCTTTTACGCTCTTGTGATTCTTCATCCTCTCCTTCTGAGTCAGTAGAAACCTCAGAAACTACTGACAGTCGTGTGGAAACGGGTCCAACCCTTTCCACTCTTACGGAGGTTGGTTTGCCAATTTTCTCACTGCTCAGAGATGACAAATCTTTGGGATCAAGATTGAATACCATGTCCTCACCAATTCTTCCCATCTGTTTGTTGAGCGTCGCGATGCGGCCAAAGCAGTCTTCCAGCATCACACGTCTCTTCAAAAATTGCTCATGGTACTGTTGCTTATGTCCTGCTCGTTCCAAGGAACCCTCAAGGTTTTTGCTTGAAGTGATGAACCGGTCTCGCTTGATCTTGAGATCCGATATGAGAGACATGGTAGCCTGAGTATCACCTTCTTCTGGATTCTCCCTGGATAGGGCTTCATAAATATCGTCGTAGGTCTCTACGGCTTCAACTTCAGCAAGTTGAAGGGTTTTCTTTGAGCTTCTTTTGGCCATGTTTGACATTGCAGAGAATTTGACTTGAAATTTTATTTTGACTGCCTCAGACAAGCACTAGGTGGGGAAGGTTCAGAAAAGTCCACGGATGATGCAAAACTTGTCTTAAACAGCCATTTTGGATACCTAAAATTTCCTGTTGGGAGAAAGGCGTAGTTAGTACAAAAACAATAAAATTTTTTTTACAGTTTTTAGAGTTTTAAATCTGAAGGTGATGCAGAGTACAAATCAGAAAATAAGGACGCAAAAGTTAGGTCAGAACTGCATCACCGGCACAAGCAAACATATCTCAGTGAGCACGGGTAATACTTCAGCGGCCCAGCCAACACATAAATTATAGGCGAGTCTTCGCACAATTTTGATAACCGCATCCCAATGGCACACTCAGATAATAGCCGCCAACGTAACGAGACACTTAAAAAATACTAAGGTTAGGTAGTACTCCAGACATATGACCAATCAGGTAGACGCTGAATTGAAGGTACACGGCAATTTCTATATTAGCAATGCTTTGACAACTTGAGGTGTCTCTGACTCAACATGACCAGTCACAAAGGTCTAGTAATTCAACAGCACCACCTGGACATAATTATAACACATACATCTGCAAAGGTGGTCAATGGCACACTTAGACACATCAGTATAAATAAATCACCTAAAGGGAATGAACACAGTCATGTAGGACACGCACAATCAGCTAGGCAATCCAACACGGCCCTCAGTCAAGCCAATATCACTACATCACAAATGGGCAAATGTTACATACTTCACAGGCAGGCTTTCAGAGAGTCTAGTGAGAGATTACATGACTCTAGAGCTCAACAACCACAGCTTTTATCCATTAAAGCAAGTATTTATACAACACAGTGTGAATAGATCAAATTAAGGCTAATCAATCTAATTCAAAAATGCATGAGTTGGTATGAGAGTATCACAACACGGATCCAAGGCAGACTTCACAATTAAAACAATGTGTACTAAGTTATCTTGCTGTGCTAAAAGTCTTAAAAAATGTTTCAAGAAACATTCTCAGGTGCTTGAAAGTATGCTTCAATTTATACAAGAATTTTCAAAACTATCAGAAAGTGAGCTACCTAACCTTGAACAACACAGATCAAAAACAGACTTGACAACTAAAACAATGTGTACAAAACTATCAGCAAGAGAGCTGTATAATGAATGAAGAATCATCAAGTATGTGGAATTTGTATGAGCAACACAGAGAAGCTGTGCCATCATATATTCCAACCCAACATCATTTGAAGTCTTCCAGCTTCCATCGGTTCTATTCACTAGCTGGAGATAATGCAGAATAAATCTACAAACACAAGAGTACATCTTTGCCTATATCACTTAACAGTAACACACTTACATTTCTTTCTCTAGTCTTTACACGATACGCTTCACATAACTGGCGGCCTCTGCTCAGCTCGCAGAGGTTATATAGCTAACGTCCGGAAGTGAGCGTTTCCGGCGGAAAACGAGCTGGCTTGCGGAATGGTTCTTTCGAGGTTCGAAGGTCTAAATTTTCTATCGCTGATTGGAAATATAAATTCCCTAAATTGCTGCGATGGCAGCACACGTGTTATAAGCCTGTATTTTGATGTTATGAAGCTTAAACAAATATTACGAAATGAAACTGTTGTACGTTATGAAAGATACATCTTATTCGTATTTAAAATTAGTTGAAAATCAAGAGGTATTTCACCTTAAAGATATTTAAAATCAATTAAAATCTAATCGGTTTTAAAGGTCAGTGGTATTGAGATCAATGGTATTTAATGCCAATTAAATAATAATTGGTGTTTATTGTCATGTTAAAATTAATTGGTGTTTGATGTGAATTTAAAATTAACTGATATTTAGTGTAAATTCAAAATTATTTGTTATTTAGTGTAAATTTAAAATTAATTGATATTTAATGTGCATTTAAAATTAGTTGGTATTTAATGTGAATTTAAAATTAGTTGATATTTAGTGTAAATTTGAAATTAATTGGTATTTAATGTGAATTTAAAATTAATTGATATATAGTGCAATTTCAAGATTAATTGGTATTTAATTGTATTTTAAAAGTAATTGGGATTTAAAATCAAAAACATTTCATATCAAATAAAAAGTAATTGTATTTTAACGTCAATGCCTACTTCTGTTGTGGACGCCATGTATTGCACGGTCTCCATCACATATTTTTACATAATTACATATGTGCATATATTCCCATGCGTTATATTTAAGAAGAAAACACGCACATTTTCCAGGACTACTGTGCGTGGTACAAGCAGTGGTAATATTATGGATAGAAAGAGCCGGTATTACAGGTCAATAAGGAAGTTAATTTTCTCATTGATCAGCCTAATGCGAAAATAGGTTAAGTGAATTAGTGTCGCGACCGAGGTTAATCAAAGTCCAGGAGATCTTGGGGTTTTACTTAGTAGAGAGGTTGTACACGACCAAATGCGACTTCTGACAGCCGCTCACCGCTACTTATACCTTTTCAATATCGCTGAGCAAGCATACGCAATGCGGCAAGCCTCAATAGTGCGTTGCACTGGCACCCGTACATACACAAGTACGAACAAAGTGTACACATGCACACATATTAGGTTAAACATTATTGTACACCTTAGAATTACGTTGATGGTAGGATGCCCTAAAAGTCGCTGAACTTATCCGGGCCCACAGGTAGCTATACTCAAATTTGACCATTGTACTTGACTTACGAAACAATCTACCTCTGTGTCACTTGTGGTATATAAATTATTGTTTAAATTGTATAAAACTGTTTAAAGAATCGTGTATACTTCTTACCAGTTTAATTGAAGCGGCGAGTTTATTTCTGTTTAATTTAAAAATATGAGCCAAATATTTTTTATTTTTGGAAGCGAGCAAATGATCGATTGGATGATAGTTTAAGCCTCCTTAACAGCAGCAAAGGCATTCCAAAGAGAGGAAGGAGGAAGGCACCTTCTAAAATGGAGTCAACGGAATGCGGAATCCATGCACAAGGTGCGTAGAAACAGTAAGTTGAGGAAAAAGTTTATGAAGCACGATAAGAGTTGAAGAAGGAAGTAATAGGTAGTGAAAAACGGACAGCAGTAAACCAAAAAAAGCTGGTCCGGAACGAAACAAAAAACCAAAACAAGGCCTACCTAACCGTTATCTCGGGACCTCACACATTCCCCTGTTAGTGCTAATTCCCACACATACAACAGTTGTATCTCCTGAACGATAGGAAGTCTGCATGATAATTGAGGCGTAAAGTACAGACAAACTGAAATGATATTAAAATAAATGTTTTTTCATTTTATTCACCAAGTTTCAAAGTAGAATTGATGTAAAGAACAAAATATGACATGCATGGCTCTTCCGATTTATTTACCTCAAATATCCCGTGAATAAATAGCCAATAAAGAAGTGAAGAAATAAATACTATAAGTGCCTGAATAAGAAAAAATACACGAAATGAATATGAGTACCTGAAAATAAGTATAAATAAAAATTCATAACATAAATGTGCATACTCTTGAATTTCTGTCTAAAATCAAGAAATTCAAATCGACGACATTTTAAAGATGGCGTGCGCAGCTGAGGGCAACACTTTACGCTCAATATATCCGTCGCGCATCTCGCATGAGTTAGAAAAGTTAGCCAAGTTAGAGTTGTGCTTTGAATGAGTCGTGATCGTGTTACGTGCGTACATTTCGTGCAGTTTTTCCTGGATCCACTGGGAAATGGTAGCAAAATTTTGTTCATTTTAAATAAATAGAATACTATACCACTCTTCCTGCCTAATTCATAGTGTTCAGGTTACGGAGTTTCGACTTGGGTGAACCGGTGAGGAAAGAAGAATAAAGTTTTTCAGTTTACTTAAATTTCGACATTTTTGAATGAAATCTAGTGCAGAGCACTTGACTAATACACGAAATTAGAATTGAATACAAGAGACAATCAAATAATAAAAACGGACACCTAAAGTTTATGAATATAAACGATATGTTATTCGCGCAAAACTCCAACCTCAGTACTACCACAGCAACGAAATAAAGAACTCCTAAACAAAGCGGTTAAGAGTCGACTGCTTGGAGCCGGCTTGATCGTAGCTTCTAGTGTAGAAGTGAAAGCGAGGTTGTGGATTGAAAGAATACCGGGGAAGACGCGAAGTCGTTTCCACGGAAATACTCTCAATTAAAGAAGCCAGGGAATTATCTGGTTTCCAGAAACCGCCAACCGCAGCTGCCTCTGGTATACTTTGGTTTTCAACTCGGAGTTCCGTTGAACAACACAAATTCTTCTAAACATACAGGAACAGGTTGGGTTATGGCTGGGCTTGCTCCGAGTATCTCAGTCTGGGGGTCGACTGACGACTTCACTGAAGAATATACCGAAACGAAAGTGATACACACTAAAATTACGGAATAATGAAAATATTGGCAGGGCTATTACGTCAAGACTGATAAATAAAGCACCCAAGTTTCGTAACCCAAAACGCACCTCTGCCTCGAGCGGTAACTGCTGAAGCTATGAATAAATTATTTGATAACCTGAACTATATAAGATAAAGGTGTTGCGTTCAGCAGGCGTTTTCTTCAAACGCAAGACTACAGTAATGAAGAACGATGATCCAACAAAAAGCAAGCTGAAGCACAATACCGGGGGACATAAATTTAGAAAAAGTTCGACCCGAAAACCCTTTAATTACTACGGCTTTCTATTCCTTGACACAGATATTTTTAAGCGATTTAAATCAAATACAGCGACAAAATATTCTTTCCAATTTAATTGAATGATTTTAGGAGACTTAAATCAATATTATTCATGTGTTCGAAAATTTGCACGTTCGAAATCAAAAAAATTTTATAGAAATCAATCCATAATACCAAAATGGATTAAAAATTAACTCAAACAATTAATATTTTGTAGATAACTGAGGCAAAGGCAACACTTTTCATTCAAATCTGCACACGTTCAAGAACAAGTCACCGATAAATACCACCATTTCGGAGTCACCATAAGTATCAGATGTGAGCGACAAATAAACTATTCTTGCATTCCCCGCGTAATCACTGGAAATTTCGTAATTTCTCACACCATTAATGGGGTAAAAACGAAAGTCATAAATTTTGCTGGTGTTCGAGTGCTAAGGCAACACTTTACTTCAATTTAGAATGCATTTTGCCCACTTTTTGTTCTTTGTTCATTTCACTCTTTGTTCATTGTCTAAGATCATTTTATAACCATATTAAAATAAAATGTTATAAACATATGCAAATGAATTAGCAAACGACACATACAAATATTACCGTAAATGAATGAACAAATGTCATGTTCATATATAACTCTAAACGAATAATCAAATGAACAAATATACCTGTAATTATGAAGGCATCAAGCGTGAAGGCGACACACTACCCCAAATTTGGCGCTTGTCATTTCAGTTGCGTAAAAGTCGCGTCAGTTGGCGGAGTTGCGCACCAATTAGAGGTAATCAGCGCGCATGCGCGGTGTTGACGCAGCCCTCGAGCTCTTAATTGCTCAGGGGACGTCAAAGCTGCGCCCTCCGAGTGACGGGACCTCGTGTTTCAAAAAGGTGGTCACATCTAGCGGGATTCTCTCGGGGACGCGTGAAAAGTCGTCAAATCTAGCGGGTTACCCTTCGGGACAATTGGAAAGTCGTTAAATGTAGCAGGATTTTCTCGGTGACTGGTGAAAAATCGGTAAAAATTGCGGGTTTCTCTTGGGGACGCATTAAAATTAATGAAATTTTGCTGAGGAAAATTTTAAAATCTTCAAACGTTTCTGAGGACTTTTGAAAATTCTTTAAATTTAGCGGGTTTCCTTCGGCGACAATTGAAAAGCCGTCAAATGTTGTTGGGGAAACATAAAAAGTTGTCAAATGAAGTTGGTTTCTTTTCGGGACTATTGAAAAGTTGTAAAATGGGGCGGATTCCCTCGGTAACGCGTGAAAGGTCGTCATATGTAGTGATTTTCCCTCGGCCCCAGTGGCAGTGAAAAAAATGGGGTAAGGGTGGTGGCTTCTCTTCATGTCGGTTGAAAAGGGCTTAAATGAAAATGGTTTTAGTCAGTTGGAGTTGGACATGGTATGATGTATCTGAACAAGGAAAATGAAATAAGATTAGGTGAATATTAACTGGATGTGGCTGGAAGAAAACGTTTGTCATGTTCAGAGGGATTTCCTCTGTGACAGTTGAACAAGGGTCAAATTTGGCGAGTTTTACTGACAATGAATCTTTGCCACATGAATAACGTTTCCGCAATGAGGATTACCAGTTATTTTTAGTAAGTTGTTTTTGTGATTGTGATTTTACAATTTTACTCTTCAGAAGATTTGAATTTGCTCCGCTGCAAAAAGTTACGCAAGAAAAAATTTTGAAATCGATTTCTGTTAAGATCATTTGAAGGTCGAAAATTTTCTGTAATCTTTATTCTGCTATGGAAATCATTCATTTTTGTTAAGCGCTCTGGTGTTAATTGTCATTAGAAGTAATATATTATGAAGCAAAGCGTTAATAAAAATAGATGAATTAAAATACTAGACTTCCACCCACCACCACCCCCACCACCACACCACCACCACCACACCACCACACCACCACACCACCACACCCCCACACCAACACACCACCACACTACCACTCTACCACACTACCACACTACCACACTACCACACAACCACACAATCACACAACCACACTACCACACAACCACACAACCACACTTCTACACTACCACACTACCACACTACCACACTACCACACTACCACACTACCACACTACAGCACTACCACACTACCACACAACCACACTACCACA
>JACJUY010016158.1:3532-14184 GCA_014220935.1 Platorchestia sp. MABIK | reverse complement strand
TTTTGATGTAGATGTAGCATATTCTGTGGGAAGCGTGATGAATGGTTACGTCACTCGCGAAGTTATGAATTTAACTCCCGTTAATGTGACATTGAAAGCAAGAACTAGGTTGAGACTTTTTGTTGTCGACGGTGCGATAAATTCTATTGAAAGTGCGGATAATTGTGACTGTTCGGAAAGTGGTCGTTGTGGAAATCTAGGACAATTGTTCGACTTTTGCAAGTGTGATGTAACTAGTGGTCAAAAGTGTCAAATTGAAGCTGTGCTCAGCAAAGATCGTTCCGCTATTTCAATGCATCAAAATGATTTAGGATGCACATCGACTACAAAACACGTGATTGATGTTCAAGGTAACCCGCCCTTTAAACAGCGTTATCGAATGGTTCAAGGTCCTTTACGGCACGAAATCGAAGTGGAACTTCAGAAGTTGGATGAGCGTGACATAATTGAACGGTCGAACTCTCCGTGGTCGTCTCCCTTGGTTCCAATTAGGAAGAAGGACGGCACGTTGAGGTTGTGTGTGGATTATCGTTTTCTGAATTCCGTCACTAAACAAGATTCATTTCCACTTCCCAATATGATCGAAGCCCTTTCAAATTTGCGTGACACTCAATTTTTTAGTACTTTCGACTTCATGCAGGGATTTTACCAGATCGAGATGGATGAGAGCAGCAAGGAGTTTACAGCGTTTTCGGCATGTGACTCGCACTGGCAATGGAAGCGTATGCCGTTTGGATTGACCAATAGCCCGGCTTCCTTCATGCGGCTCATCTCGTTCGTTTTGGCAGGTATTCCTTGAAGTGTCGCCATAAGCTACATCGACGATGTCATTGTAACCGGGAAGACGTTTGAAGAACATCTTCTAATTTTGTGAGCTGGTCCTCTCGAGGTTTGAAAAACATGGTCTGAAGATCAAACCCCAGAAGTGTTCTCTCTTCCAGAATGAGGTTACGTATCTTGGCCACAGAGTGCCGCGTGAAGGTGTTCGTCCGGACGAGAAAAACGTCAAAACCATCGTTGACTATCCACAGCCGAAAACTCAACGTCAGCTGCGCCGCTTCTTGGGTATGTGCAACTTTTTCAGACGTCATATTCCCAACGCAAGTACAGTAATGAAGCCGTTGAATGAGCTCGTAAATCAAAAGAAAATTACTTGGACCGTTGACTGCGATGCGGCATTTCAAAACCTCAAGCAAGTGTTGACCCATCCTCCCGTACTTGCATACCCAGATTTCACGTTGGAAGCTGCGCCCCTTACGATCACGGTGGACGCTAGCGGAGCCGATGCCGGTGCTATGCTTTCACAGATTCAACACGGGCAAGAGGAGCTAGGTGTTAGCTTACGCCAGTACAACGTTCAATCGGGTGAAGTCTAACTACAGTGCGACTGAGCGTGAACTTGCAGGTCTTAGATGAGCTGTTAAAAATTTCCGTCCATTCATCTACGGTAAGAAATACATTATTAAGACGGATCTTAGAGCCTTAATTTACCTCAACAACATGGAAAGTGTCGATGCCCGTTTGATGAGAACCTACGAAGAACTGCACTGTGGTCAGTATGAAATACAATTCGTAGCGGGTAAAGATAATGTAGTAGCTGACGCCCTTTCTCGAATTGTTGATGTGCCAATTAGTAGTGAAGAAATTGATCCTAGTTACTGTATTTAGTTGCAAGGATTATAAATAAAACTAGTGGCTGGTGGACCGGACTCTCTCTTCCAAGCCTTATCTTTGGGAATGTGTGACTCGATAACTGAACATTTGTCAATTCGTGAAGCCTCAGTTGTAGGAGTGCTGAAAACTCCGAGTGCATTTGGTTTGAGTAAACGAGGAAGCGAGTTAAAAAGAATAGAGGCTATGAAGCAAGCTGGAGTTGTGCCGGAATTGTTCCTGATTTCATCTTTTGTAAAGTAATTTAAAGTCAGTGTGGTGATCCACGAAGATGGAATTGGTGTGGTGAAATTTGGAAGTAATGATTATCCCTCCATTCACTTGCAGAGTCTCGGTGGCGTCCATTATAATCTTTTTTGCCAGAAGGAGAGGACGCGGACGACATCATCATTCAGCATATTGATATGGTGGGGACGCGAGAGGAGGAGCCAGAAGTTGATCCTGTGAGCAAATCTTCCGTCTTGTACTGCTTGCTGAATGACGATCCCGCTGAAGTAAATTCTCCAACTAAGAATACCGTAACCTGCAGAATAAGGACTACGGAATCGGACAGTTCAGTAACGGATGCGGCTCGAAAGGCAACCGGTGCTTTTGTGCAGAACATTGCAGAGCCGGGAGACGTAAATCTTCCGCTGACTACAGAAGAGATCAAAGTTCTTCAGTCGGAAGACCCGTTAGTAAGTTCGTTGCAGAAGCATCTGCAAGGTGGTACTTCAGCCCAGGAAATTTCCCGTGAGCTCGTAAATCATCGTTCGGATAAGAGATTCATGAAAGTTCTTGAAACGCTGAGGAAAGAAGACGGTGTATTGCTTGGTGGAAGGCACAAAGTTCCAGTCATCCCTGCTAAACATCTGCCGCGATTAGTCTCCAGATTTCACGAAGTTTCTGGTCATTTGGGACGTGATAAAACTCTGGATGCAATTTCACGTTATTACTTCAGTCCCAGATTAGCTCCTATTGTAGCATTCATAGTGCGGCAGTGCTCAGTTTGTTTTCGTTTCAAGGGAAGAGCAAAAGGCGGAGCTCCTCTGTACAGGCGAACACCCAAGGGGCCACATGAAGACTATTCGCTGGCGACTTGCTCGAACTTCCTCCTGGACGCAGGAAAATCAAGTACTTACTTGTTGGTGTTGACACTTACACAAAATTTGGTAATGCGGTAGCGTTAAGAAATAAAACGTCAACAACTGTGGCCAGAGCCCTAGATGAATAAATTTTCAGGCCTCTCGTCAGGCTATCTGAAACTGTGACTAGCGACAACGACCCCGAGTTCCGTGGGCGCGCTTTTACGAGCATGCTGAGACGAAATGGCGTGAAACATTTCAGGACCGTTCCTTATTCTCCACAGTGTAATGGAGCAGTTGAAAGGTTCAATGCAACGTTGAAAAACCTACTTGCCCTCGCTTGTGAACAAAATGAGACGCCTTGGAATGACCACCTTACCAGAAGTTTAATAATTTATAATCACACGAAACATTCTCAAACAGGTTATGCACCAGCGGACTTGTTAACAAACAACGCAATCAAGTTACCTCTTCCTATCAAGAATCCTTACTGGCTCCCACCTAAGGAATCCTTCCGACCGTACACTGTTGAACAGAGAGTTGCAAAAAGAATACCTCACTTGCCTTCACACACGAAGTTTACGCCGCGGTTCGAGGGACCCTTCGCGGTTGTCGAGGCAGATCCTAACGGGATAACGTACAAACTAAAACGGTTTGACGGTACGGAAATCCAGAGTGATACACCGGAGTGGTCAGTGATTGGCGGAGTGTCCCTCTGTTTGTTGGGTTTAGCTGATAAGATGACGGCAGCGAGCAGGACTCCGAGCCTTCAGAACAGCGTGGACGGCGGAGACGACTATAATATTGAAACTGAAGAGAACGCTTCAGTTAGAACTGACGCCCAGCCGAGCCTGGAATGGGACGACTTGAATGAAACCGCCAGCGAGGTGTCCTTGTCGAGTGAGTCTCAGAGTAGCCTTGATGCTACAGTGATATCGGCCCCCGCGTCGAGTGTGAGAGGTTCTCACGTAAAGGAATTCGCGTAACCTGATAGACACACTAGGTCTTCGGCAAGACGTACAGCGGAATCGCTCGTCAAGGCGTTGGCTCTCAACAGCGGAAGACTAAGCCCGACGCTTCCTGGTGCTCAGACAGATTATAAATTCTTGCTGTGTCGATGAGGATTTCGAACTTCCGAGGGAGCTGGCACAACACATCAGAGAGTCCATTTCGGATGGTCCCAACTTGTCGGACTACCTTGAGCGAGAGATGAATTCGCAGTCTTCCCGTTGGAAAACAGACGCAGAAGACGAATATTAACGTTAAATTATTGTTTTAACTCTGCATTTAGGATGTCATTTTTTTATGTATACCTGATGTTATTGAAATGAAAAAAATAACCTTGCGTTTATGCCCGAGCATTGCGTAATTTGAAATGTACGTCAGACTGACTAATTAACAATTACTAGAGATCTCAGTGTGCTTGAATTTCAGTACTGTTGTTAAGCACAGTATTTGGATACTTGGCGAGTTTACCTAAGAAAATTGAATTTTGGAAAGCTCTGGTAAATTTTCTGATGTTCGACAACATACCTCAAAATTTCTAGGAGTTTTTTTTTGTAATCGCATATTTTAAACCTTAGGATGTACGTCATTGTAAATGAATGTAACCTTGTGCAATTGTGTTCTTTTCTGAAATGATTTATTGAATTTAATGTCGCTATCAAAGTGTTACTAGTTTTGAATTGTACATGTTTTCAAGTTTTAAAAGTTGCTGTGAATAACAAAATTATTAAAAAAAAATTTCTTATGTTTTCAATAAATTATTGCTTAGGTTATGAAGTTCAGGGTCGCGTTTTGAATATACAGTTTTAGACATGCAATCCCTATGCTTTCAATAAATTGTCAAAAAATTTATCAAATTTTGAGTCTCTCGATTGAATAAAAATATTTGAAATGGATTCCCTATTTAATTAAATTTATTAGGTGCTTACATTTTAACTTGATGTACATCTCTTAAATGCCAGACATTAAATGTCTCAAATGAGATTGATATCTGTTAAAGAAAGGCTTTTCTACAAGAAAATCTTTCTCCCTTTTCATCATTTACTGAGAATTTTAGATTACTATGCTGAGAACCTAACAAGAACAAATAGGTAATGGGTGCATTGAAGGAAAAATCACATACATATGCTGTCCATGATTACATATTTGGAAGTATTTAAAACTCACCATCAACTGTAATAAATTAGGCATCTTCAGGATGTAGATTACACAAATACTGTCTTACTTTTTCAAAAGCTAAACTTTTTAAATGTTTTTTATGGTAGGTATCCCTTTTCATATTTCAAATGCACTGATTTTCATATACTGCATCAATTAGAAGAGTTCCTTAGCCTTAGTCCATACAAGACTGGACATGCTGCAATGATGAAGGGTTTCTGAAAAATGGATAGGTTCTTTACTCCTGGTTATTGTGCTGAAAGCACTGCTTCTTCTTAAATGTTTAAAATTATTGGGCCTAACCTATAACTTTATGACAGTAGCTCAACTAGTCAATTTAGGTTATTAATATTCAAAATTAGGAAATAAACTTCGCCCCCCAAAAAATAATAGAATTGAAATCTCTTGAAATTATAAAACATTTTTCCCATGCATAAATTCCTCTTAAAAATATAAATTTTTCCTCAAACACCTGTACATCACACTATAGATGGGTTATTTTGCAGCCTGACTTGATACTTAGCACTCCGAACCTTCAAATTTTGAAGATTAGATGGAAGAAAAAACACTTCAATAATTTTTCAGGATTGAATAATAGTTATAATGGATTAAAGGTTGGAGAAATTAAGTTTTACTACTTCAAAAAATTTTTTATGCAATATAAATGAAGGGGGAACCAAAATTCAACAGTGAATTACCTTATTTCTTATAGTATTATTCTTCACATTCCTTCTAATTAGTAATAGCTCATACAAATTTATAAGTAGAGTACATAAATTGTTCATTTTTCTACTAAATTGTCAGACCAGTTTAATCCCACATCAATCCACATTGATGATGCCGTTTTCCAAACTCTTCTCTACTATCAAAATCGACTGGGTATATTTTTACCGACCCCACACCAGAGCACTAAAACAATATACACTCAGCTAAAGATGCTATGTTAAAAATCCTTTTAAAACACTTCATATTCGTTTGTCGTGTCAGGAAACGGAAATAATTCTTTAATATAAGTTAATTAGCACTCGCCAACCAAGTTGTCCGCCAAATTGGTTACCAAATGGTAACGATACGTATACCAAAAATGCACCGTAGCTCATAGCCGAAATCTGACGGTTTCGTAGCGCAAGGCAGACCAAATGGTAGCGCTACGTAGACGATTATGACAAAACGTTACCAATTGGTCGCCGCGTGACGGTGGCCTTAGACGGTGGCAGGTAAAATTGAAGTTAATATTCAACTCAAATTTAAAGTCGATAGTCGAAAGTAATTTTTAAAATAGCAAACATTAACGGGATCGTGCCTTCACTTAGCTTCGATTAGGTATTTATGAAAATTCAGTTTGTGACCCTGATGGCGCACGTAGCAGTCAAAGTGTGAAAAACCCTTGAATAAAACTAAGTGAAATGCGTTATTTAAAGTCATCCCTGGGGGAAAATGCGAGGTCCAGAGCTGAGAGTCAGGTAGGCCTTCTTTTTGTAGAAATAAAATTATTTTGTGTTGTTCAGGGCCATCTTTTTTTCGGTTCACTGCTGTCTTGTTTTCCAGCACCTCTGACTTTCTTCTTCAACTTTTATCTTGTTTCATAACCTTCCTTCTTATCTTACTGTTTCTATGCGCACGGGACCTTTCGTGGGAACACCACGTGTGCATAGATTCCACGTACCCTCAACTCCACACTAAATTGTGTCTTCATCCTTCCTATCTTTGAGCCCCTTTGTTGTGGTAGGGGAGGTCAAACTTAATTTATAGTCAATCAATCTATTTTATGTCAGCTGTGGCGGGCTGTGCCAACCTGAAACAAACGCTTTTGCATTTCAGTTTTCAGTAAAACGAGGGTTTTTAATTTTTGGTTTTTCAACCTGCGTGAAGTTAAATTCTACGTCCGTGGCTGGCGCGCGTCACCGGCACTCGGAAATAAAAGACAGACTAATTCATTTTTTCAAATTTGGTCATTTGTTAGTACGCCGGACGGGTCATATTGCTTTTTAAAGCAATTTTTTGGGAAACCTTTGCAAAATGGGTATTTGCAGCAGATCGTATCCACGATACGGCGTGTGGGAGTTGTGAATTTTGCCTTATGTTACTCTGAAAGCAGGGTGTGCAATTTTGCCTTACGTTATTACTGAAAGTAGGGTGTTGAATTTTACCCCATGTTATTACTGGAAGCAGGGTGTTGAACTTTGCCCTACGTTATTACTGAAAGCAGGGTGTTGAATTTTGCCCCATGTTATTACTGGAATCAGGGTGTTGACCTTTGCCCTACGTTATTACTGAAAGCCGAGTGTTGAATTTTGCCCTACGTTATGACTGAAAGCAGGGTGTTGAATTTTACCTTATGTTATCACTGAAAGTAGGGTTTTGAATTTTGCCCTATGTTATTACTTAATGCCGGACGTGGACAAACCAGCAAGCAAACCAAGAAACGAGTTCTGCGTATGAATCGCTCACACATGAGGAAAAAATTATAATAATAATAAACTCGGTTACCGATAATTTTGGTCAAAGATTATTTAGTTGTCGCTTTGGTATTTCTACCAAAGTTGCTTTTCACAATAACGAGATGACACCCTTACAGAACATTCCAGTTGTATTTTCTTTCTTTTACTGCTTCATGCTTCCACATTCGCTTTCTACATCATGATTCTCGGGAAGGCTGAGGTATTCTCGAACGCATGGGTCAGGTAGCAATGGTAAAAGGCAGGTCTGCCTGTGCTACAGCGGCTCAGACTACATCGAGCCAAGCCCGCACATACTCAAACACAAATCTCACTATATCACCACGTAGATTATTATATGGGTATCAGCGGGTTATTACTAATATTAATACTAAAAAAGATCGGAACAATCACAACGGGAGCTCTGCTGGACATTCACATATATCAAGGTATCATCCGGTCACTCTGATTTGCAAAATAATTATTCAACCACCATAGTTGCTTTGAAAGCGTCGTACTTGTGAAACCACCAATTGTCCACCTCAAGAAACAGAGAAGCTTGATGTGGGACAAAATCACTTATCACACCAATGAGAGTTGACAGTAATATTGTCTAATATTGTGAGAGGTAGTAGTTGAGATCCCCAAAGCGGGGGCTCCAGCGACCCACCCTCTCTTTGGCCGAGCGTCTTACCCATGCTGGAACCCCTCAATCGACCATTGAGGATAGCAGCACAGTACGCTCGGCCATTTAACTTTTAAATTGTCAGCAGTATACATTCACTACTGTCTCGTTAAAGTGTTTAGCAACTTGGCAAGTTACAATTTCAAATAACCGTCTGGTACAATTGGATTGACTCCGCTCAATTTCACTTGTCTTCATAAATTGCCAAATACATTTAGTTCTTTCACATATTCCAGTACTTTGTGGATAGGTCCACCATCAAATAACAATTTAGCCACACTGACGTTTCGTGCAGTGGCTGGTCCAAGGAATCTTTCTTTTGTAGGAGTTAATTAGAGTAAAGTTAGATGTTAGAGAACCCCACGTTGGTTGTACCCACTGAAAACAATTCAATAAATAACCTTATGACCACAATATTATCAAATTACATAAACACAATGTAATGAGTTACAACTCCAAGTGGGTATACTAACAGTTCCATTTCGGGAAGGTGTGGGTGAGCTGGAATTCTTGCTATGTGCAAGTAATTCATATCAAATCTTTGTCTGTAGACCGTTCCCTTCACGATACAATAACGACGATGACACAATTCGGCACCAGTAAACGTGGTAAAGAGAACATGTAAAATTTCCGAAAATATAAGTGATTTCATCAAGTATTTCTGGAGACTTCTGTTCAATATTTACTATCGCATCGGTCATAATCACTTTCATAATTCAAAATATTATTACGGTGCCTAACAAAGAAAAATTTTGCTTCAGTGTTTAAATTGTGTATCAATTTATTTACAGGGATAGAGAATTCATTTCTTTCACAGTAAATAGAGAGTCACACTCAAAAATACGCCGTGAAAAGCGTATTTTCATTCAATAAATTTTAAAGAGGTGAAAAAAGTAGGAGGTGTAGGTAGCAGGGAGATACGGAGAACAGCACCTTCAGAGCAATAATTTTGGTATTCTACATGTTGATTTATAATAACTCAGTACGCGTTGTCAATACCCCAACATGTCTACAAAACCCACAACGTGTCCACTACACGCAGAACACATAATAAATATATACTGTACAATAAAACAAAATCAACACATGAACAAATTCACTCTCATATCACAGTCGCGCAGCTCCAGTGGAGGAAGAAGCTACAGAATAAAAGGAATTTTACTCCGCTAATAACTTTCCCTTAATTGAGTTCGCGGGCCTAAGTGATTTTTAGAATTATATTAAAAACTTATTTATGAGTTAGGTATGATGAGCATAAAAATTTGCTATTCATTATCTCTCATCAACTTAATTCTACTTGGTGAACGTACATGAAGAATCTCTTAGTTTCATTTACTTAAAAATTATATTCATTACTGCAGTCAAACGTCTTTTTTAGTTTCAAATAAAATCCTTACTTATAAACCAGTTGATCATAACCTTTGGTTTACCCGTGTCACGTCACAACTTTTGATCATAACCTTAGATCGAGTCTAAAACTCACTTTACAATCTAGCTCGTGTATCATAAACTCCAATGGTTTGAGTGNGTTCACATTCTATTTCGTAGTATTTCTTGTTGCATCGTAGTGACATTTGTCAGACTTACACTGCGGAGTCTTTTTTCTTCGTTTATATTTCAGGGTTAACGGTCACATTCTTAAATTGTTCCATGTTCTTTGTTTGTGTTTGTAAGAAAATGTACATTTCTGGTGTCACCGGCCCTTGACTTTCCTCTGTCAAGTTAATGGCCACAGCGACAAACCAGTAAAATTAGGTTTCTGTTTTTTTTCGTTTTCTTATCCTCTGGCGTTTATTAAAAGTTTTGAAAGTTTATAAATTTGTTTGCGAACACAACAGATTAAAAGCACAGTTTACTTCTACTTGAACATACGTCGAAAAATCATGACTGGTTGCAGTGCACGGCGAAGTCTGACAAATAGGATCGCAGTTGAAGCAGCGGCAGAAAGATGACCCTTAATATTAGCGCACCGGCTATAGCGTGACGAAGAACAACAGCTCAGCTGTATGCACACAACTCGTCAGCGTGACTGACAGGACGTCACTTCGGCATGCAGCACCAAACGACTGATCTACGCGACTGCCTCCACGTGACTGCCTGATGGGTCAACCGGCGTGCTGAGCTTCAGCCGCCTGCGGTTCTGGCACCAATGCTGCCGTACAGTACGGACCGCAATGTTACTCATAGGAGCACGCAGGAGAAACAGTTTGCCGAATTGGGCAGTGAAGGACTACTGTCGTTCACATCCCCCCACAACCAAATGATACAAAATCAATTGTTCGCCTGACCGCTGAGAGGTGTACATCAAGTTAAAATGTAAGCACCTAATAAATTTAATTAAATAGGGAATCTATCTCAAATATTTTTACTCAATCGAGAGACTCAAAATTTGATAAATTTTTCGACAATTTATTGATAACATAGGGATTGCATGTCTAAAACTGTGTATTCAAAACGCGACCCTAAACTTCATAACCTAAGCAATAATTTATTGAAAACAAGGAATGCAGTTTAAAAAAATTTTATTCACAAGAACGTTCAAAACTTGAAAACCTGAACAATTAAAAACTAGTAACACTTTGATAGCGACATTAAATTCAATAAATCATTTCAGAAAAGAACACAATTGCA
>JACJUY010016155.1:0-11694 GCA_014220935.1 Platorchestia sp. MABIK | reverse complement strand
GTTACTTCTGTTTGGTGATTTGCAAGAGAGGATTCATTTTCTAAGCTAGCTGTGAGCTCAAAAAGCACACAGCTAGTGGAACCAAATGAAGTCAGAGCGTTACGATGCTGCAGCAGAGCTACGTGCTGCGTTACCACACAATATTCTGGTGTTCGGTGCGACTTGGAAGTTGGTGTGATCTTTGCTAGTGTGTCTGCCCGCCACTAGTGTCAATATCATGTTCACTGCTTTGTTGAAGCCACTGGAACGGAGCTCATGCAAACTGTCTTGTGTTTTGTAAGTTCTAAGTAGGCAAACGCGTTGTACGCTTGCAAAATAAATGAAGGCCGCCAGAGAAAGATCCCGGTTACGCGAGGAGTGTGGGGCAGAGAAGGAATGTTGTGATCAAGATAATAATCTGCATTATGTATTGTGCTCTTGGTCCGGGAACCAGTCTCTCAGATAGCTTTTCCTGGGACATCTCTTCGACTGAGCAGCGCAGTTTTATGCCCCAGATTCTCATGATGTAAATGAGGCGAGGAATTTTTGTGTTGGTTCCGTCTCTTGAGATTCTATTTAGAGGCGGACACTTGGATGTTTGCTTGCATCTGCGCATCTTCTCCCAATATAGAACACAAAGCTGACTATGACTTGAATGGGGAAGAGTTTCTTTTTTTCTTGACAAGCGAAACAAAATCGTCCAGGACTCGAAAACTTGCACCGTTTTTATGATGGGCTTGGAAAATTACGGTGCTAACAATTCCGCATTTTGTCTTTTGTTCTCTGAAGAAAAACACAAGCGTGGGTTTCACAAGACGACTTAATGCTCTCTCGTCTTTGAAGAAGGCGATGTGCGTGCAAACAAGAGAGCTGCGGAGCGAACTTCGTTTCATTCTCTGAGCTGCTTGGAGCAAGTTTGCTAAGCGCCAAGACTTTTAGATGGTCTCTTTTTTTACGAAGTCTGAGAAACTGTTGGCAAAGCACCGACGTTGTAGTTTACTTCCGTATTCGCTACAAAATTCAACTCCTCAATTTTTCAATGACTTGTACTTGAGCTCTCCTGCGTGTTTTCAACCCTATCTGTTGTACGGGCGTTCGCTTGAGAGATGCGGCAGATGCCGAGCATTTTTGTGATGTAAAGGTGGGGCTGAAGCGGTGGGCCTGCATTTGCCGATCAAACTCAATTGTTTCTTGTTCTTCCGTCCAGCAGGTAGATAGCTGCAACAATGTTTACCTTCTGTACACACAGTAAATTCCAAACCTTTTTAACTTTTTCCGAGTAACTTACTAATATGCTACACAAACTCTGTTCGTTTGTGCATTGGTCAAATGTCTCAAGAACAGAATAGCCAATAGCTTTAGTAACGCTGAGTCGCTGCTCTCTGATGTTTTAATGGTCATAATGGTCATACATTCTTGAACAAAATCAAGAGTTGAGACACTTCGCACGGCATCATCCTAGGGGCCTGAAGGGCTCTCAGACAACTTCTCATTCAACGCACGCAAGGAGGAAATTATTCCATCTATGCAGGCTGAGAAATACAGCGAGTACAGTCCTTTCAACGCACGCAAAGAGGAAAGTACTCTATTCATGCATACGGAGAAATACTGCGAGAACAGTCCTTTCAACGCACGCAAGGAGGAAACTATTCAATTTATGCAGGTACAGAAATACTGGTGTAGTCCAGAGCGAGAAATGTCCCGCTGCCCAGCACCTGGCGCTGACAGGTGCTGCGTGACTGTATTGCCAGGACGAAAAGGGGTCGCCAGGGTGTCCGTGTGCCTCGTTGAATAGTTCAGATGTCATGTGTATTGTATGGTGTTTTAGAACTAATCGTAGCAAGACAAAAAGCCGTAGAGTTTGAAGTTACCAACAGCAGAGAAAAACATGATCATCCTCGGGCATTAGCACCAATATTCTTCACTAAATTTCAAGTCCTCTGGAAAAGTAAGCCCACGAGAACAAATTGCAAGAAAGTGAAATAACATTGATAACTGACTTTTTCGTCAATTATCTTCACAAGTGTTCACATCATTTGAGTTGCATTAGTTTGGAATTAAAAGTAAATTAGCTCACGATGAAGAGATTGCTTCTAGAAAGAAAATGGTTTCAGCGTATATGAAATGAGGCCATCATGTACGTCATAGGGAAAATCACAAAAAATGTCGTGTGCTCCCGCATACGACACGAGAACGACGGCGCTGCGATCCAAAATAGAGTTAAAAAATAAAAAGGCAACATAGTATCAATGGGAACAATTTCATGTTAGGTGGTGCAAAATCTCGATTTCAATTTGGTATTGTTCGTTTTTGTTTTCTGAACTTTTAATTTTGTCACCGACCCTCAAAGTCGTTCGATCAAAAGGGGTTCAAAAGAAACTAATGCTGGTATAATATTGCTAGGAACATATTACGAACAGATCAGCTTGGATGCAATGAAATCGTCGTATTTATGTTGAAGGTGATTTTTTTAATTTCAAGCAAATATATGTTCAGGGAAGTTAACGAAATGAACTGGAAATGATAAACTTGTGAACATTTTACCTTGTTCTAGCATTTTTCGTGATCCACCGCAGCCTGAGTAAGGTTAAGTGATTGATGTAATTAACACCTCAGGAGTGTGTACTGCTTGAACCCCAGAAAAGTTGTGAAATGGCATGCCTGCCACATGTAACATAAAAATAAAAGAATAAAACTGGTTCTAGCAGCCAAACAAAGCAAGACACAGTAAATAAAGATTTGAAACTGTTTCGAAATTCTACACAACAGAACTTGTTGGCCAGGCGATGCGCTGCTGCTGCTGCTGCTTCTGCTGCTGCTTCTGCTTCTGCTTCTGCTGCTTCTGCTTCTGCTGCTGCTGCTGCTGCTGCTGCTGCAGCTGCTTCTGCTGCAGCTGCTTCTGTTGCACAACCGTTTGCGACTGAGCGTTAAATGTGGCAAGCTTTCCTGAACACGACTAAGTAATTAAAACAATTTAATGAGGGTTGAAATGGAAAAAGTAAGCTTGCTTGTTCATCATAAATGAGGAAACGCGTAAAATTCTGTTATCACGCACACTGATCGACTTGCAAGTCAGTAAAGAAATTTTGATGCTGGTAATTGATGATGATGATGATGATGATGATGTCTTTCTCTGCTGCTGGTGATTTCGACCTCAGTAGCTTTTGATCTTGTCCGCGCTCTAGTGCACGTCAGAGAATTTACCCTTGTTGATATACATCATTAATTACGGCACGTGTACCAATTAATATTGATTGAGAATCGAGGACGCTGTCGACTAACTATTTTTGTGGTGCAGTGAATGCTGAAAGTTCAGAATTGCTTGTGAAAATCTGTCGAGTGGGTGTTGTGAGACTGACTTCATGAATAAGAATTTCAAAATTTTGAGTTAGGTTTTTGCAATGATTAAATGTTTTGTGCATATAAAGCTATTTACTTTTAAAAAAACGGAACATTTCAAGTTACCACTGAAGAGGAGTTTGATGACTCATAAATCACTCTTCTGGCGTATTTTATAATCTCCAAGTAAATTTTTATTATCCCCAATTAAAATTTAAATCTGACAGAAATTTCTTTGGTGTTTATTCTAGGTTTCAGTCTTTAAACTGCGAAGCAGGATGCTGATTTTAAAGGCGATCATTTAGATAAGCGCTTATATCCTCGCAAAACATTTATGAATTACGGTTCCAAGAATTAAATTTTCACGCTCTGCACAATGCTAACTCGCTCTCGCGTGCAACCCGCGTTGATTCGATGCTAGGACATGTCAGTTCGCCCTGACATGTGCGCATAGAAGAGGAAGCGAGCAGTGGTGATGCAGCTGTGCGCCGGAGAATTTTGTGCGAGTTGCTCTTTACAGGCGCTAATGTTCTCTAATTACGGGGCGCTCAGTGCAGCTTGGCAGGCTGCAAACAAATGCTGTGCAGTGAAGCATTCATTTTAGCAAAATGGCCAATAGAAATTCTTTTAATTTTACACACACTGTAGTTTTAAAGAGCACGCGAGTAATAATTGCGGGACGCTTTGTGCAGCATGAAAGTCTGATGCAAATGCTGTGCAGTGAAACATTCATTGCAGCAAAATGGCCATTAGAAATTCTTTTAATTTTACATACACTGTATTTTTGAAGAGGCGCGCGAGTAAAGACATGTTGTAAACTTGTAGGATGTAGGACTACGGGTTTTTAGACAATGCGTCGAAAGTTGACCCACACTTTAGAGCTATTGTATGGTTCAATGGCACAATTTAAAGATGTTGATCTTTTTGATAAGGAAAAAGGAAGAGAATTTAAATGGAATTCTGTAGTTTTGATAATTGGAAATAAGTCCTTCTAAGGAATACAACTCTAACATACAAGTCCATTCAACTGAAGGTATTAAATGAAACACACTCACTGTATTTCTTACAAATTGGGTCGTCGTGACTCTCGATTGCAAACCTTCTTATTTTATTTCTTGAAAACGCACATGACCGCTAGTTATCGACTCAACTTGATTGTGCGGCTTCTGCCCACCCGTTATTAATCATACAACAGAGCATTTGTCTACACCGTCAATTGTTTGACGCTGAGGGCCGTGATTGGTTTCTCTCTGTGTTTCTAATGGATGGTTCTCGACTCACTGACTAGGCGCCTCATCTGACGCAATTAACGAGCCGCGGTTGCAGATGACACATAATATCAGCATCGAGTACATTCAGTCGTCGCCGTTACGCAATAGCTCGTGTAAGCGATAGGCCACCGTGTACTTTTGGGTAGTCTTGTATTTGGCGTGAGAAAGATTCTTGTAAGCGAGAGGCTACCATGTACTTTTGGGTAGTCTTGTATTTGACGTGAGAAAGATTCTTGTAAGCGAGAGGCTACCATGTACTTTTGAGTAGTTTTGTATTTGATTTGAGAAAGATTTTGTAAGCGAGAGGTTACCATGTATTTTTGAGTAGTCGTGTATTTGATGTGAGGAAGATTCTTATAAGCGAGAGGCTACCATGTAATTTTGAGTAGTCTTGTATTTTATGTAAGAGATTTTGCCGAGTTGCTCGTTGATTGATGTCTTTCAGAATAATTGATGAACAGGTACTTTTGATAGCTAAAGCCAATAATGATGCATCACCGCCACCACCAGAGTCTCGGCTGCCTCAATGCTGTCTGCTGCACTCAAACACTGCTGGCAAATTTCCACTCTATTCGCTCTAATGATTGTCGACGGCATTTCTAACAGCCACCGATTCCTTCGAGTTTTTTCATTTCTGACCGCAGATAATTTCTATCCTAAGTTTAATTTTGTACAAAAACTGTTCTGCGTTTTTGTTTTCATTTCTTAGGAGGTTGCACTTTTCAAGATAAAATGTTATTTAGTGCCGACAAAGTGACTTCCCGAGCGTAGTCGCCTGATGTCAGTGTGATGCTTCTTGCAGTGATGAAAATATATTTTTTGGACTTGTTTACTAGCCCTAACCCATTTGTTCGGCATCTTGTAAATGCACCACACAGGCTGTGTATTACGTCTGACCCACATTTAAAAATGCCATGTGGAAATGACATTAGTCTAGACACGATTGCGTAACTATTTATGATGAAAAATTTTTGTGGGACTTCCCCCGTGAGTTGGAATTTGGGCTAAGTAATCCAGTGCAGTGCTTGCGGAAGCCCTAATTTCAATAGGTTCTCAATTTTTTCTATTGCAGAGTCTGTAGTTATAAGTAGAATCTTGAGTCCGTCATGAATAGGACGTTTCTGTTGCCTCATTCGTTATTCTTGTGTGTGCGAATTTTCAAATGGAGGTAGTGGTTGGTTGGCGGACCGTAGCACGCGTAGCCATGTAGTGTGTCGCAACCGCTGATGGTGTGTGAAACAGAGGAATATCTCTCCAGTGTGAGATGTGCCAGTGGCAGTGGCTATCGCGACTGTAAATAGACTATAGACTAACGAAGCTCCCGCTCAAATCGCCCACTTTGAAACTCGCTGACGACCAAACCAATCCTCCATTAATCAGTTCGAGTTTCGGTGTGCTCTGGAGTAACTTTAGCGACTAGGCAGAGAAGCAAGCCATCAACCATGTCGAAATCCAGCTCATTTTTCCCATCAATCACAATTAAGGACTTTCCGGGGGCGTCTAACTTTTTGCCGTTCGGGTCATCAAGCTTGCACTCGACCAACAACACCTCGACCATCCCTTCGATCCTCAACCAGACGCCGGACTCGCGCTACGGCAATGCGCTTCAGTACAAAAGCGTGCTCGACTACGGGCTGTCGACCACGCTCACTTCGGATAAAACACTCGACGAAGAAGCCATCGCCGTAGATTTGGGCACGCTGTCCCTGGACGGGTCAGGGTCTGCGGTGCACCCCGACGTGCGGAGGGTCATTGAGGAGGAGGCCGAAATCGCAGGGCCCGGTTCTCCCGCCAACTCACCCGTCATCAACAGAAGACGCGACCGTCGGGCGCTCAAGAAATTCCGAGAGACGTCCAGACACTCGAGGCCGCTGCGTGGCCCAGGCACCACGGCATGGTCTCCGGACATCATTGGTAAGTCAGTTGAGAATTTATTGTTGTCATCATTGGTAAGTCCGTTGGAATTTATTGTTGACATCATTGGTAAGTCCGTTGGAATTTATTGTTGACATCATTAGTAAGTCCATTGAGAATTTATTGTTGACATCATTAGTAAGTCCGTTGAGAATTTATTTTTCACCGATCATTGGTAGGTCTGGTATAGTTATCACTGTTATCATTGCTGAGTTTGCATTCCTTCCCCATCTTTGGGAGCATTATCGTGATTTTGGAGTCTTAGGTCATTTTTTAGCGTTAATTTTGGTTTGCTGGTAATGGTGAGTGTGTAGTGGTGCCAGTGATGGTAGGCATGTAGTGACCTCAATTATCAGGAAGAAAATAGTGCGAATTGGCAAACACTTAAAGGTGCCTCTCGTTGACTGAAAGAAGTGTGAAGATTTCGTTGATATTTGGAAATCGCACGAACCTCATTGAAGTCTGTGGGTAACCGATGCTTTAAGCTGAAGTACGTTTCATTTCTGTGTTTTTCACTATGTGAACGAAAAGCTTGTTATTAATTCCCATAATCGTGACCTCAGCATTTTACAATGCACTGTGTGAGACGTAAAACTCAAGACACCCAATACTGCGGCTCTCGTAATGATAATAAAGCTGGTCCTTCCTATTCGAAAGTTCGATTTTGATTCCAAACTTGATATGACATTTCCTCAAATAATTCGCCATATCACGTTATTCATTTGTGCTTTCCTGATACTCGCTACAAAATTCAAATTTAACATTTGGATTATTCCAGTCTTAAAAAAGTATATTCTTAATAATAAGGATAAATTCATTTTTATTTTGGAACTGAAAATGAACGAAATAAATTCAAGATTCGTTGTACGATTTTAGTTTTTATCGCGGCTCAAAAGACATACTCGGGCCCCACGATACTATAATCGTTCTTCAGACGAGGTAAGGATTCATTTCCCTAACAGGAAAATCTATCAGATTGACTTTTATCGTCATTGATGCTAATTTTATACGTATAGGTCGACTCTGCCACGAGTTTGAGCTACCAACCGCGCAACTCAGACGCACTCACACGTAGAGGCACCGCTGCTTTAATTTTGTATCACTCAATTTATTTTCTTATTCTGAGCTTACTTTCTTACCATTATACTTCAATGTACTATATGGCTTTTCATAGAGTATGGTTTCATTGGGATATCGAAGTAACAATGCGATTGAAAATAACAACAAATAAACAAATGCTTGATTTCTAATTGGGCTCTGGAGTGCCAGAGGCCAGGAAGGACGAGTTCATCCTGGAGCTGAGTGTCAAAAATATTCTATCTTTGTTCGCTGTTCATAACAATGCTTGAAATTTCGCACTCACGTGCGACAAAAATATGTCAAAATTTGCGTGTTCAAACTCAGTATGTTTTCGCAGGAAGTAAATTTCGCACATAAGTAAATATAAGTGCAATTATTTGAGTTTTAAAGTTGAGCAAATATACAATATACATCGGACTTGAGCAAATTTACAATGTTCATCGGAATTAAACAAATATACAATATACATCAGATTTAAACAAATAAACAATGTACAGCGGATTTAGGCAAATATACAACATACATGAGAGCTACCCAAGTGTCAGTGCAACGATGTAAAGGTTAGAGTTTCCACGTGCGCTCTGTGAGTACATTCTGCTCAGCCGAGCCCGTTAGCTGAAGACACAGCGGGCAGCATTTGCTGCTCCAGGCTCCTGTGCCGTAAATATGTGGGTCTTTTTATCAGTCCTGGACAGGCTTCTCTTATTTATTTATCAGGCTGAGACAGCCGTCGGCTGATATTTTTATCAGCCCTGAGCTGCCCTTCCTCTTGTTTTTATCGGTCTTGACCGCCATCTTTTTTGCTTCACTCAGCCTCTACGGGCCTCACTACGAGGCTTAACTTCAGTTAAACTTTAACTCTTCTAAATTTAGACAGAACGCTGCCTCTGCCGGAGTTTAACTTCAGGCGCTAACTCAAGTTGAACTTTAACTTTCCTTAACTCAACACTTCAGCAGAGCAGCCCAGCCCCTGCAGGAGCTTAACTATAACACTGAAACGCAATCTAATTAACTTATAAAATTTGGAGCGCAATGAAAGTTTCTCTGATATATAGAAAAAAGAAATAATTTTCAGATTACTAATTTGTTAGAATAAGAAGAATTTAACTGATAAATCTGGGTAAATATTGTTTTCACGTAAACGAAAATGCTTTCTTTCATTCATGGCTGTGCAGGAAATAAATGACAGTTTACTAATTTGTTATAAACAGAATGTAACTGATAATTATAAATGTGAGCAAATATTGTTTTCACGGTGACGAAAAGGCTTTCTTTCTTTCATTCGTGGACTGTGCTTCATATCTCGCTGCCGCAGCTCGAGAGTCTCAGGTTTTGCTCTCAAGTGAAGTGATGAAGCGTGCCTGTCGCTTGTACCATGCACGTCAGAAGTGGAGTAATTAGCCTTTGTTTTCGAATACATCGTGGTTGCAATTCTTTGTAAAATTATCCTATTTTTCAACTGGACGGAATGCGTCAGAAAGCACTGACGTATCACTGGGGCTCTTAATATTTGAATTTAATATTATTTGTTAAACTAGTTTACTCGCAAATGCGAGTTAAAAATTTATAGTCAAAACTGGCTGAAGGAATGTAGTGTGACTAGTGTGAGAAAATTCTGCAAGCCACCACCAATATGCTCTGGGGATGATCTGTAGCTGCCTATCCTCTCATGCACGGCAACGTTCGAATGAGTAAAACGAAATCTGATTCTCCTTTTTAAATGAGCTTCGTTTTATGGGGTATTTCAATTTGAACGTTTCCTGGCATCCCTTCGCCCTGATCCGAGTATTTTCTAAATCAATTTTCATTTCATGTTGTATCTTCGTTTTTTTTACGTTCGTCTGAATGGTTTGTGATTGGGCGATGATGATTTGAATTTTTATGTGCATAAATATTTTTCTACAGTAAAACATTTTAGTCTTCTCCAACTAATTTTCTTCATGAGTTGGATATATTCTCGAGCACGTGTTGCGGGAGTTCCAGCGCCCTTCTTACTTCTTTTTGCGTGTATCTTTCAATTTTAGGGTTGCATTTTCTAAGTTAAAAATTTTGTCTTGTTTACCTTTTTCATTTTCTGTTATTACGTCCCAGGTCATTTTTCACTTGATTTTCTCCCTCATTATTGCAGATTATCCATGTTACAACCATTCATTCAGCCCAAAATTATATACATAAACTGTTCACTGGGTGTTTTCTGTCTCTTCTTCTCTGTAAACCTTTCATTTTCTTCCCTCACAGCATTATTCCTATTTCTGTAGTATTTCCTCTTCACTTCCTGTTTATTTTTCACTTTTCGAAACATTTCGTTGTTTTCACTTTTATTCCTGCATTTCCGTGTTTTTTACAGTAATTTTCTCGATTCTGAGGGTTTCCCGTGCGTTTCTGTCTATTTTCTACAGTAATTTCTTCCATCGTGAGTGTGTTCTCTTGCGTCTCCTCGCACCACATTCCCTGCCGCTCGCCTCGGCTCCCAGCGGCCGCCGCCGTCGCGATATCGCGTCGCAGCTCCGCCATTTTTGAAGAGAATAACGGCATGGGAAGCCCAGGCGGCGGCGAGCTCGAGGCTGATAGATTGGGCGACATTTCAATGGTCTTCTTCAGATCCTCTGCCCCAAATTTATCTGAGACGCCCAAGAAATTCTGCACCCTGCGGGCCAATCCTCGAAAATTGCTGCATGCAAATTGCAAAAAGTAGGCGACATTTGACACCCTTGGATATTTTCACGTCTACGATGTTTCATGAAATACCTTGGCAATATTTCTCTTCAATGGAGGATTTTTTCCTCCTTAGAGACGCATCTTGACAACGACGCACTTTTCAACATTCTCATTCAATTTTGGTACTCAAATTTGCTTAGGGTGTGGATGTTTTCAATACATCAAATGTGAACGCTTCAGAACAGTAAAATTAACTGGCCTAAAGAACAAACCGGTCATCAATGTAGGATTCTTTCCTCCTTAAAAACACATCTTAACAACGAAGTACTTTTCAGTATTCTCATAATATAATTTCAGTACTCAAATTCACTTGGTGTGGATGTTTTTTCTACATCAACTGTGAACGCTTCAAAACTGTAAAATAAACTGGTCTAAAGAACAAACGGGCCAAATGGCGCAAGGCTTCATTGTGAAGCTCGTGCTCTATTTTGTTTCGGAGCTTTGCGTCGAGACTGCGAGTGTCTCAGAGCAAGCTACAGTGTCTCCATCGCAAGCTACGGTGTCTGAAGCACACAATCCAGTGTCTCGAGCGTACACTGGAGTGTCTCATGCGCATACTCGAGTGTCTCGCACTGGAGAGCAGCAGTACCATGTACGAGCGAGACTGCAGGAGCAAACTCCTTGTTGTGGAGGTGTTGACGCAAGGCTTCGCAGTGCTGGACAAATTCTCGCCTATAGTGACGCAGGTCTGAGGAAATGTTTGGCATAGGCAGAGTAGAATTTCGAGGCTAAGGGCGCTCACAACTGAGAAATTAGAGCTGTTCGTGAGATTCGACCTGAATGGGACAGTGCACTCCTGAAGCGTTCAAAATTTAACTGCGTTTCTTTTATCAACGATATTTTTAAATCAATTTAATTCTTCAAATTTATACTTTTTGCCGACGACAGCACGCTCTCTGCGGCTCTTCCAAATGAAAATCCAACTTTAATTGCCGAGAGTATAAATAGTGAGCTGCAAAATATTTCAATGTGGCTTAGAGCCAAGAAAATAGGCCTCAATATCGATAAGACAAAATACATTTTATTCTAATGCAATAGAAATATCTCTTCCACAAATTAAAATTGGTGATGTTAAAATTGAAGAAACTAACTCCTGTAAACTTCTGAGCATGAAATAAGATAAACATCTGACATTCAAAGAGCATATTGCACATATCGGTACTAAATTATTAAAATCCGTTGGAATCCTTCTTAAAGTAGAAAATATACTGCCTGAAGAAGCCTTCAAAATATTTTATCGAACGATCATTTCACCATATCTACAATACGGGATGGGTGCTTGGCACGGAACTGATAAAAATAAAACCAATCTGCTCTTTGGATTGCAAAAAAGAGCAAACGAGGACTGCAAATGAGGGAGGACAAGGTGGGAGGACAAGGTGGGAGGACAAGG
>JACJUY010016154.1:0-14193 GCA_014220935.1 Platorchestia sp. MABIK | reverse complement strand
CTGAGGGACGTGATTGGCTGCATGCTGAGGAACGTGATTGGCTGCATGCTGATGGACGTGATTGGCTGCAGGCTGAGGGACGTGATTGGCTGCATGTTGAGTGGCGTGATTGGCTGCATGCTGAGTGGTGTGATTGGCTGCATGCTGAGGGCTATGGAAGGTGATGGATTTTTCCCGGAGAGCATGCGAGATCTACGTATCGCATGTAATAAGATCACATAAGATGGCTTAAGCCTCCCTGTATTGTTAAAGCCTCCACAGTGAATGGCTTCCATAATCTCCTGATTTGTAGCTTGTTGAAGGCGTGGCAGTTGAATTTGAGAGAAAACGGTCTCGTTAATTTTCCTATCAACTGTTGAAAATATAGACCAATATCTATAATAATTGTAGGGAACAATTGTGAGTAAATTTGATATAGAGTTTAATTTTCGCATCATTATTCCCTTGTACAATATTTTTAATATTTTTGAAATTTAGATATCCGCACGGGAAAATAAATAAACAAAAGATCGCGGTATCACGTCTCGATGGAACGAAATTACGAACGTCGATCTGGAAGAAAGGTCAACAAAAAGTTAATTATACACACAAATCCAGGTTAAAAAAAGAAAATAAGGTGGAGAAAGCTCCATAAAAACACACTTTTTCAAGGGCAGGTTTGGGCCATAGCTCAAATTGACCGTAAAAGGAACGATCGGACGAAAAAGAAAAAAACCTCAATCAAGAGGTGAGCAGAAAACTGAACAAAACTAGAGATATATAAACGGATTTCAGACAGAGAAGCGCAGCAAAACGCTGCACTAACATGAGGCAAGTTTAAGCCATAGCTCAAATGTGAACAGAAACATGAACAAAACTCACAAAACCAAGGCAAAATAAAAACGAAAACCAATCAGAAATGAACAGCATAAAAATGAACAAAACTCACAAATAAAGGCGGAACAAACGAAAACCAATCAGAAATGAGCAGCAGAAACATGAACAAAACTCAAAAAATCAAGGCGAAATAAACCAAAGCCAGACAGAAGAGAGCAGCAAAAAGCTGCTCTAGGACGAGGCAGATTTGGGCCATGGCTCAAATTGAATAGAGCCGCAGAAGTCGGCTCAATTGGGCTCAACTGAGCAAAGGTTGCAGGAGTAGATCGCAAAATTGGATTGCGCGAGTATAAGCAAGGTCAACGCACCGACTCGTGTGTTGCCAGAGTGAGAATTTGAGCTCGTTTGCTAAACCTGGTTTGCAAAATCGCCAGGGAGACGTGGATTTGGTTTCGAAAAAGACCAAGGAGACGTGGATTTGGTTTTTAAAAACATGAGGGAAACCAGGATTTATTTTGTTTAAATATGAGTGGAACCTGGATTTGTTCTTGAAAAGATGAAGAAGTCCTGGATTTGTTTTCGAAAAAAATGAGGGAAACCAGGATTTGTTTTCGAAAAAGATGAAGGAAACCAGGATTTGTTTTCGAAAAAGATGAAGGAAACCAGGATTTGTTTTCGAAAAAGATGAAGGAAACCAGGATTTGTTTTCGAAAAAGATGAGGGAAACCAGGATTTGTTTTCGAAAAAGATGAAGGAAACCAGGATTTGTTTTTTTAAAAAGATGAGAGAACCCATGTCAATTGTTCAACAAGTTTTTGCGCAGGTTTCAATTGACATCATTGACCCCGAAAGCATCTATTTCAAAATCTGCAGAACCTAATGCACAAAAAGAGAACTTAATTTGAGCAATGGCATCAGTATAAAGCAAAAAGTTATATGAATGGTAAAACGGCAATTCCCTGATAACAAAGTCGCCGAAAAGTTTACGGATTTCAAACCAAAACTTCATCAACTTCTGGCAGAAAAGTCTACGGATTTCAATGCAAAAGTTTCATTTCCTTCGTGCAAAAAAGTCTACGGGCTTTGAAGCAAACATTTCATTTACTATGGCCAAAGAGCAACAGACTTCAGAAGAAAAATTTCAATTACTTCTAACAAAAAAGTCTACGGTCATCCAAACAAAAACTTCATTTACTTTTGACAAAAAGTCTACGGACTTCAAAACAAATATTTCACATACACCTGATCCAGCGACCTCAGTTCATGCTATTCATGAACTTTTGCGATCGAATTCATTTATAAATGCACAATCATTAAAAATAATATTTGAAACATTGAAATTTAAAGTTGTTATGAAAGTAATTCAATATTAGTTGTAAAATATTGGAGTTCGTAAAAATATTCGAAACATGTTGATAAACATGGAGTTGACGTTGCACTCGTTCGGCAACTCTTTTTAAGCTCAAAAAATAAAATAGCAAACATTATGATAGAAATACTTATTACAATAATGGAGAGCCACCGTGGCACCAGACCATCTAGGTGTGTAGATCATCTTCAAATCGTCTCGCGCTATTTTGTGAACAGAGTAATGTTTTCCATTTTATTTTATTCCATTTTTTTTATCAAAGTTTCATTATCGACATGCCCAGCATAGCTCATCTCATCGTTTAATTTTTGGTGAGTTCAGTAACGATTTGAGTGTTGTATTAGAATTTTATTCTACGTGTTAACTGTATTGAAGTCCATGGAGACTTCACCAAGACTTACTTATATAATACATTATTGAATCAAATGATTACATTCATTGTAACCAAGTATTGTATTATAGCTTTGCAAATCTGTTTTTTTTAGTTTTGCAATACTCAGTTCTATTTTTAGATGTATGATGTTAAAAAATACCTCGAATACAGTGCATGATTCTGGATAATTTCATATGCAGCTTTTATAAATACAAAACGTGTAGATCGAAAGATTAAATTCCCCCGCCCATTGTACTTTCTATTAAGTTCCACTACCAAAATATCCGAATTTCGGATTATAGCACATAAAATAGCAAATAATTCCCACTCTTGCCTCATCGTACGACTCAAAAATAGCCTCAAGCAAGACCGCCGCCTCCACCAACAACATACGAAAAATTACGCAAATTCGGCAAGTAACGGCTCGGTTCTGACATTAAAATACATCGGAAGGAAAAATGCATGGGCAATGGCCTTGAGCAAGTGCTCTAGGGCTGCATTAGGGCTCATTTTGGTCACAACTTTCTATTCAAGTTTCCGACTGCGCGGCTAAACAGGAAGCGTGAAGTGCGCACCCGCCCCCCGTGCTTCGTGGTGCGCGACTGAACAGATTTGAGACCGGCGTCGCCACCACTCATTTTGTGGGGCAACACTTTACTCCAAACTGGTGTACAAGACCCGCCAAAAAAGACGGGATTCAATATTTTACAATTGCACTAGTGTAGACGACCCGTCGAAAATGACGGGATTCAATATTTTACAATAGCACCTACACGACCCATCAAAAATAACGGAATTCAATAGTTTCCTTGAATAAATCCTCCAGATGTGGATGACAAACAAATATATCCATCCCAATAGTACCCGCGATGAAAATATTCTTGTACTTGTGCACTGGTGAAACTCGTATCACAGATACGGCCATTGAGCGTCCATATGAGCGTGAAAGACAAACGGACCGTCCAATTTAATGTGTTCTATGAGATTCCCATTGAAAACACACACGAGAAATTATGTACAAAAATTATATATATATATAATTTTTATATTTATAAATTAAGGGAAAAACCTGGTATTTGATTTCATAGTTTGATTAAAGCACACGAGCATATATGTAACATCTCTTATCCCAAAACAGTTTATTAGAATTGGTTACCTTATAACTTGAGAACTTTTCGAAAGAGCAAATAAGTCGTAGAAGTGATTTAGAGAGAATTCTGAAAAGTGTTTACCTAGAACGATTCAAATCATGAAGTGCCAAAGCGCACATAGTCAGGGATATAAGAAATTCATAAAAAATCTAATACTTTGTTGAACAAACCTGGAAAAATGTACAAGTGAACGAGAAAAATTTAAAGAACACGATGTATGAATTTAATCGATCTATAAATAATAAGTAGATTAAGAAATGCAAATCTACGCTAACTATGCTATTGAATACATTTAAATGACACTGATAATATTATGGAACTCTACTGAAGAACACTAAATATACGACCAGCCCCACAAATGAAATTTTACAGGATAATATGTATCACTAACTGACAGTGAGTATCACCAACTGGCAGTAAGTATCACCAACTGGTAGTATGTATCACTAACTGACAGTGAGTATCACCAACTGGTAGTATGTATCACTAACTGACAGTGAGTATCACCAACTGGCAGTAGGTATCACCAACTGGCAGTAGGTATCACCAACTGGTAGTATGTATCACCAACTGGTAGTATGTATCACCAACTGGTAGTATGTATCACCAACTGGTAGTATGTATCACCAACTGGTAGTAGGTATCACCAACTGGTAGTATGTATCACCAACTGGTAGTATGTATCACCAACTGGCAGTAGGTATCACCAACTGGTAGTATGTATCACTAACTGACAGTGAGTATCACCAACTGGCAGTAGGTATCACCAACTGGTAGTATGTATCACTAACTGACAGTGAGTATCACCAACTGGCAGTAGGTATCACCAACTGGCAGTAGGTATCACCAATTTTTTGCTACTCAAAAATTTACTCACCTCACAAACACATGAACTTCGGTGATCATGTGGAGCTTCTTCAGGATCTTAAAGTTTTAAAAATGTTTTCTGCCGGAAAACTAGCCGGTGAAAATATCTGTTCCGATAGACCACTTGGGTTGCAGATTCTATTCACTGATGAAAAACACTCTCACGCCTATTTCACCCCCAACAATTCATTCACACTGATGGGGTATAATTTCGAATACCTCTCAAAACACGACTTGTACATTGCAGAACAGCCGCGAGCGATCAACGAACACCTCCCTGCGCAACGACCATCGAGACACTGGCGGTAGCGCACTTCTTGACTCCATAATATCCAGGATCACACCTGAGAGATCTTAATGGTTCGTTCAGTAAAGGGTTCTTTCATTGATACTGAACCAAACGTTACGCAATGTATCGCTCATGAGGTAAATAAATTAGGCGATGTAGGGATGAAGTGGAGTGTTTAGTTTGTGTCGCAAACATCATCTTGGTCGAAATCTATTTACTTTACCTCGATCGGTGCTGGCACTTTTTCCGATGGCTGACATTTTAATTCACATTGCTTTTTTCGTTTGTGTTATTTCCGATCATATTTTAAGTTATGACTAAGTTTTTTCATTTTATAATAACGCGATGAATGTTAGTTGCTTTTAACTTTACGATAATTAATTAGGGTTCAGAGTGGCAGTCACTTAAATGACATACGTACACGAACATATTTGTAACTGCCTCAATAATGTAGTTTCTACAGTCTTCAACATAAGGTTATTCTGTTCTTATTCAAATGTATTTTCTCCCATGCAGAGTTAACTTTAAAGAACGGAAATCATTTATACTCACATTTAAGCCGATGTGAAATGTCTGAAGACGTCTCCCACGGGTCCTTCCTCTTTCCTCCCCCTCTCCCCTTATTTTCTGTTATGAGTTATTCTCTGTTATTGTTATGAGTTGAGCGCACCATTTCTACCCTTTACCACATTTGCCATCTCGGCCATTTCTTACTACCGACATCTTTACCATTTCCAGCGTTTCTGATATCTCTAGCAATTTCCCACCTCAACCATGTCTATCATTTCCAAAATTGAGATTTCGACCATTCCTACCATCTGAACCGTTAATTGCATCTCTAAAATTTATTGCATAAAAGCCATTTTCAATTTCTTCACTATTTTCAACAGTATGTACTTCCGTTTCCACCATCGCTGTAATCTGCCCCGAGGTTTAGCAATTCTGCTCCTCTTCCATTAATTACTTTTTCATTGCATTGCACTCCTCTTCCAATAATTCATCCTAGTATTTTGGCTGCTTCTACCACTTCCTACATCATCTCTACCATTTATACCACCTATTTCTTCTCTGCCATTTATACCACCTATTTCTTCTCTGCCATTTATACCACCTCTACCTTCTCTACCATTCAAACACCCTCTAACATTTTTATGATTCATGTCACCACTACCATCTCTGCCATTTAAACTACCTCTACCACTTCTACCATTTATACTACTTCTACCACCTTTCCACGATTTCTACCGCCTCTACCATCTCTACCATTTGCACGGTCTCTACCATAGAAGCCCGTAAGCTCATCACAGCGTACCACCACCACCACCACCACCACCACCACCACAACCACCACCACAACCACCACCCTCCTCAGTATGCGTTTAAGAAAGCAAGAAAGGCGCGGCAAAGTTCTAGAGAACTCCGAGAAAACTTCTCTGTCATGCAAAGGCTTTTTTCATTTTATTCTATCTCATGTAAGTTTTTGGATTCATTTCCACGTCTATTGGGTGTTTTAGATGAGTTTTTATGTTGTTATTTCTGTGAATCACGCTTTTTCTAAAAGATTTCCTCTTACCGATGCACATTGATTTTACCGTCATACCTTCATTTTACATGCATTTCTAAAATTATAAACTGAAACACCTTTTTTTTGTGTGTTCAGATCTCTGTTTTTAAGGTAAATAAAGAGCAGTGAAAAAGTACAGGGCCAGAACGTGTTTGCTAGAGCTAAAAACGTACCCCTTGATCAATTCTGCGTTGAACTCCAAATTAGGTCACTAGTTATGATTTCCTGTTCTTATACGCTGTACAGGAACCATTGAGTTCCTTTCTTGTAGCTAACAAGCAGCCGTGTGAGGGGGCGTGTAACCTACTTAGAAATATAGCACACCACGTCACAATATATTTATTATATAGTATAAAACACAAATGGGTTATAATATACCATAAGGAATCAAGTTTAATCCCTCTATCAACACCGGAAAAAATTGGTATCTTATAAAAGTGAATACGCAACACAAAAATTTTCGTTTGATTCTTATCGAGGTCAAAAAAACGTAGCCATGTTGCAAAAACACTGAATACATAAGTTAGTCCTCTATATAAGTGAATACGCAACACAAAAATTTTCGTTTGCTTCTTATCGAGGACAAAAAACGTAGCCATGTTGCAAAACACTGAATCCATAAACACATTTCCAAGCACAGCTTTTCTCGCGTCCTGCACCGACCGAAGTGTTCTGTTGCTGCAAGAATTCACACGACAAGAAAGATGCTTTTTATCTCCATAGTCGACATGGGTCCAGTTCAAATTTCCATAACCGTCCAGAAAGACTTTACCAAATGCAGATTTTTTGCCGCAGTGACTGACACCTCCCGATTCTGGAAAATAAATTGCAGCCTCGCCCTCAGTTCCCAATTTTTCTTCGATAAAAAAAGGAGGCAGACATTTTCCGGAAATCTGTCAGGGCGAGAAACTTTGCTTGATTTCGAATCGACTTTGTCGAAGAAGTTTCTGAGTTGGCGGCCCGATACGCGCCATTTGAATTGCCGCCAGAGTTTCTTGTGCCATTGTGCCCGGGTGTTGCCATCCTGGGGTGACCATTTCTGGTATTGAAAATTTCTGGGCACTTAAAAATTGATAACTAATTCGTAATTTTTGAGGCTGGAAAAATTAGTTGCCATTGTGCCCGGGTGTTGCCATTCTGGGGGCCCATTTCTGGTATTGACAATTTCTGGGCGCTTAAAAATTCGTGATTAATTCGTAATTTTTCATACTTGGGTCTTCATTTCAGGTATTTGCAGTCTTTAAAAATTGGTAACCATTGTACCAGGAATTTAGCCAAACTAGGGAACCCATTTCAGAAATTTTCAATATTTCAGCATTTGAAAATTATCAACTATTGTACCTGGAGCTTAGCCATCCTGGGTCCCCATTTATAACATGCTCAATTTATGAGGCAAAAATAGTCCAAAAATATTTTAATATTTGGCAAAAATATTTCAAAAATATCTCAATATTTGGCAAAAACATTTCAAGTTTGACAACGGGCGGCTGTCGTGCATGGATGAAAAATATAAGTGTACTTTGAAGTTTTTAGAGGAAGTTACTCACTTTACACAGGAATAGATCGAGTTTCTCTGTAATTCACAATCACATTAAAAAATAAGACAGAAAAATAATTCATTCACGTAACCTCAGAGAAATTAAATAATTGACGTATTTCTAGGCTCAAAAACTGGCCACAAAATAACTTTTGCTAGCTTCATAATTAGCTGCGACCAAACTTAATTCACGGAAAAACTCTGCAGAGTTGACAAAATTTTGAGTGAATATATCTGAACGGGTCAGTTGTTCGCTTAAATCACAACTTGATTAAAAATTTAAAAACGAGGAAAATTCCAAGGAACTCAAATGACTTCAATGACTGTCTACAGCATTTTGTTTCTGCTTTTATTGCAGACATAATGACTTGCATTTTTGAACTGATGATGGAGCTGGACTCCGAAACGTTTTCCAATTAAATATGATTGGGTTCCTTGAAATTTTCATCGTTTTTAAATTTCTAGCAGAATTTTGTAGCAGTGAAACTCTCGGCCAGGAAATGAAAACACAATCCCGTTGTTAACGCAGGGCGCACTATGGCTATCATTGCCATTTCTCTTGGACACATCAGAACCTGCCCAGTCTAATTTTTTCGCCGGAGCATGCATTTTTTTCGCCGCCCAAGCGATTTAATTACTTGGGCGGCGAAAAACATGCACACAGGCGGCAAAAAAAGGTAGACTTTGTGGTTTCTTCTTCTAAATCAGATGAAAATTGATTTTTTTATTAGCTGGCTTGTTCGCCCTAATGCTTGTCTTTTTAATATCTTTTCCATTAATCGTACGGCTGCCATTAATTACATCTCTACCAATAACTGCATTTCTACCATTAACTGTATCGTCACCATTAGTTGTATATCTACCATTAATTGCATCATTACCATTAATTGTACATCTGCCATTAATTGCATCTTTACCATTAATTGCATCTATATAATTTATTGCACATCTACCTTTTATTGCATCTTTACCATTAATTGCATCTGTACCATTAATTGCATCTTTACCATTAATTGTATCTCTACCATTAATTGTCTCTTTACCATTAATTGCATCTTTACCATTAATGGCATCGTTACCATTTATTGTATATCTACCATTAATTGTATATCTACCATTAATCTCATTAATCTCAACACACAAAAATACATTGTGCCCTCACACAAAGAACACAAAGAACACACCACACAAAACACACTGTGCCTGCACACAAGAACCACATTGTATCCCCACACCACGAACTTACCACACAAAAAACACACCACACAAAGCACACACACACTACCCTCACACAAAACACACACCACATAAAGCACACACTCTACCGTCACACAAAACACACAGAACACACAGCACCTCACACCAGAACACACCACACACAGAACACACAGCACCTCACACAGAACACAACACACCACACACAAAGCTGCCAGAGCGGCAGCAGTTCAGTGGAACAAAATTTTGAGGCAATCAAATTTTCCGCAAGTCCGGACCGCGGGGCGCCGCCATCTCCTGCTGTCCGGCCGGCGTCTGTGTGACGTCACACGGGGAAATGGGCCAACGTGCGGGTGCCGCGTTACAGCTGTGACGGCTGTTGACAGCCATAACGGCACATTGGGGGCTATTTACAGCTGTTGACAGCCGTGTCACAACAGCTCTTCAGGGGCTGTTTACAGCTGTTGACGGTCGTGTCTCAACAGCTCCCCAGGGGCTGTTTGGTGGGGCTGTTTGGTGGGGCTGCTTGGTGGGGCTGTTTTGTGAACAGCTGGTGCCCGCCACGTAGTCTTTCATCAAATTTGACCGGCAAACTCGAGTATCGGCAACAGATGAGGCAGTCGCCAGTAATTAGAAACTCAAGTCTGGCAGTATTGACTTTGCATTTGAATTTTCATGGCATTCTTAACATTAGTAACATCTTTGAGGAATTTTCAATAATATTTGTTAGAACTTTTAGTGAGTATGTAAAAGAATTTTATATATTCTTGTATGCTTTGCTGCAATTGAAGTCTCATTTAAAGTAACCATTCGGCAGCAAATGCCCGCACTGTCAAATGTGACGGCGCCATTTTTCGGGCGGCGAACGAGTTTGTGTACAAAATTTGTTTACTGAACTTGTGGAAAGTTGTGATAATTTTTTGTATGAGAAGCGTAGCCACGAAAATTCTACAGCTGATTGAAACTGTTCGATTTTCACTTTTTTGGGCAACAATTGTACATTAAAATTTCACTCCCACAATAATACATTTTTAATTCAATTTCTTGAGAGAATTCAACTCGTTCATAAGGATAATTTCCTCCTTATTGGTAGATGAAACATGTTTTCAAATCATGTTTTCCCTCTTTATTTATTTTCCTTGTGTGTTCCATACAAAGTCATTTGTTTATTACTGACAAAAAAGTACTAGCGTTCATGCTCCGTCATGAATGACAGGATGTAAAATTTTCGAAAATGCACATAAGTATTTATTGAAGTTGACATAAAACAACATCATTCTCTGTATCCATGAACATCAGAAATAACTTTATAGATGAACTTCTCTATGACTCAGTCATCTCCCCTATTTGAGTCTTCAATGCCTCAATATTAAACAATAGTGAACATTGGCCGTGAAAAATGACGGGGTATCGATATTTTCCTTAAATAAATCCTCCAGATGTGGATAACAAACAAACACATCCATCCCAATAGTACCCGCGATTAAAATTATCTTGTACTTGTGCACTGGTGAAACTCGTATCACAGATACGGTCACAAAGCATCTTAAGAGCGTGATAGACGAACGGACCGTCCTATTTAATGTGTTCTATGAGATTTCCATTCTAACAACATAGGAGAAATTACGCACAAAAAACGTACCCTTTTATTTAAAAATTAATTTGAGGGGACACCTGGAATTTTATTATGTAGCATTGATTCGGACACCAGACAAACACACCCGCCCATGTATTACCTGCGGCTTAAATATACCATTTTCACACTTACGAGGCATTAAAAACCCGTATCACAAATACGCTTACAAGTGTTTCTAGAATATAACATAAAGTCCAAAATTACACACAAAATAACTTGCATAAATACACGATGCCTAATATCATCAGTATAGCTCGACATCTACCCATCTAAAGAAATGGATTAAAACCCATGTCGTTTTTTAAAATTGCTCGTATCATCATTATAGATTCTTGCAGCAAGCGATCACATTGGCTTTCATCTCTTCTGATGGAAACTTTTGTGTTGTGTTTTGTGGCTGTGGTGAGAGGCTGGCGTGCGACTGTGGTCCTGGATCTTATGCTGAACTGGTATTTGATGTAGTACAGAACTGGTCTTTGATGTAGTACTGAACTGATGATGTGGTACTGAACTGGTCTTTGATGTAGTACAGAACTGGTCTTTGATGTAGTACTGAACTGGTCTTTGATGTAGAACTCAACTGGTCTTTGATGTAGTACTGAACTGATCTTTGATGTAGAACTGAACTGGTATTTGATGTAGTACAGAACTGGTCTTTGATGTAGTACTGAACTGATGATGTGGTACTGAACTGGTCTTTGATGTAGTACAGAACTGGTCTTTGATGTGGTACTGAACTGGTCTTTGATGTAGTACAGAACTGGTCTTTGATGTAGTACTGAACTGATCTTTGATGTGGTACTGAACTGGTCTTTGATGTAGTACAGAACTGGTATTTGATGTAGTACTGAACTGATCTTTGATGTGGTACTGAACTGGTCTTTGATGTAGTACAGAACTGGTCTTTGATGTAGTACAGAACTGGTCTTTGATGTAGTACAGAACTGGTCTTTGATGTAGTACAGAACTGGTCTTTGATGTAGCACTGAACTGATCTTTGATGTAGTACTGAACTGGTCTTTGATGTAGTACAGAACTGGTCTTTGATGTAGTACAGAACTGGTCTTTGATGTAGTAGAGAACTGGTCTTTGATGTAGTACAGAACTGGTCTTTGATGTAGTACAGAACTGGTCTTTGATGTAGTACAGAACTGATCTTTGATGTAGTACTGAACTGGTCTTTGATGTAGTACAGAACTGGTCTTTGATGTGGAACTGAACTGGTCTTTGTTGTAGTACAGAACTGGTCTTTGATGTAGTACTGAACTGGTCTTTGATGTAGTACAGAACTGGTCTTTGATGTAGTACAGAACTGATCTGTGATGTGGAACTGAACTGGTCTTTGTTGTAGTACAGAACTGGTCTTTGATGTAGTACTGAACTGATCTTTGATGTGGAGCTTAACTGATCTTTGATGTAGTACTGAACTGATCTTTGATGTGGAACTGAACTGATCTTTGATGTGGAACTGAACTGATTTTTGATGTAGTACTGAACTGATCTTTGATGTAGTACTGAACTGGTCTTTGATGTAGTACTGAATTGATCTTTGATGTGGAGCTTAACTGATCTTTGATGTAGTACTGAACTGATCTTTGATGTAGTACTGAACTGATCTTTGATGTGGAGCTTAACTGATCTTTGATGTAGTACTGAACTGATCTTTGATGTGGAACTGAACTGATCTTTGACGTGGAGCTGAACTTGTCTTTGATGTGGTACTGAACTGGTCTTTGACGTGGAGCTGAACTGGTCTTTGATGTAGCACTGAACTGGTCTTTGATGTGGAGCTGAACTGGTCTTTGATGTGGAGCTGAACTGGTATTTGATGTGGAGCTGAACTGGTCTTTGATGTAGTACTGAACTGGTCTTTGATGTGGAGCTGAACTGATCTTTGATGTGGAGCTGAACTGATCTTTGGCGTGGAGCTGAACTGGTCTTTGATGTAGTACTGAACTGGTCTTTGATGTGGAACTGAACTGATCTTTGATGTGGAGCTGAACTGATCTTTGATGTGGAGCTGAACTGATCTTTGAAGTGGAGCTGAACTGGTCTTTGATGTAGTACTGAACTGGTCTTTGATGTAGTACTGAACTGGTCTTTGATGTAGTACAGAACTGGTCTTTGATGTGGAGCTGAACTGGTCTTTGATGTAGTACAGAACTGGTCTTTGAAGTAGTACTGAACTGGTCTTTGATGTAGTACAGAACTGGTCTTTGATATGGAGCTGAACTGGTCTTTGATGTAGTACAGAACTGGTCTTTGATGTAGTACAGAACTGGTCTTTGATGTAGTACTGAACTGGTCTTTGACGTAGTACTGAACTGATCTTTGATGTGGAGATGAACTGGTCTTTGATGTAGTACAGAACTGGTCTTTGATGTAGTACTGAACTGGTTTTTGATGTAGTACAGAACTGGTCTTTGATGTGGAGCTGAACTGGTCTTTGATGTAGTACAGAACTGGTCTTTGATGTAGTACTGAACTGATCTTTGATGTAGTACTGAACTGGTCTTTGATGTAGTACTGACCCGGTCTTTGATGTGGAGCTGAACTGATCTTTGATGTGGAGATGAACTGGTCTTTGATGTGGAGCTGAACTGATCGTTGATATGGAACTGAACTGATTTTTGATGTGGAGCTGAACTGGTCTTTGATGTGGAGCTGAATTGATCGTTGATGTGGAACTGAACTGATCTTTGATGTGGAGCTGAACTGGTCGTTGATGTGGAACTGAACTGATCTTTGATGTGGAGCTGAACTGATCTTTGATGTAGTACAGAACTGGTCATTGATGTAGTACTGAACTGGTCTTTGATGTGGAGCTGAACTGGTCTTTGATGTGGAGCTGAACTGGTCTTTGATGTGGAGCTGAACTGATCTTTGATATATCCAGTACTTACAGAAGTTACGCCACTTCATTCAGTCACTAGCACTAAATATTCACTAATTTTTGAAGCAACGCACCAGCACCTCAATTCCTGATCCGCGTTCAGCTGGAATTCCCGCCTGGAATATTCCAGTTGAGCGCTCGTAAACTGTGTAATGGAGGCTGCTATTCCCGCCGCACTCCAGCTGAATGGACTGGCTGCAGAACTGTTGTCCAGTTGAGTGGACTGGCTGCAGAACTGTTGTCCAGTTGAGTGGACTGGCTGCAGAACTGTTGTCCAGTTGAGTGGACTGGCAGCAGAACTGTTGTCCAGTTGAGTAGACTGGCTGTAGAACTGTTGCCCAGTTGAGTAGACTGGCTGCAGAACTGTTGTCCAGTTGAGTGGACTGGCAGCAGAACTGTTGTCCAGTTGAGTAGATTGGCTGCAGAACTGTTGTCCAGTTGAGTAGACTGGCTGTAGAACTGTTGTCAAGTTGAGTGGACTGG